>VDFB02049217.1:113355374-113393170 GCA_007258455.2 Sequoia sempervirens | reverse complement strand
TCAACCCTTAAACCCTCTACCCTCTACCCTTTACCCTATACAATAAAATCTCAACCCTCAACCCTTAATCCCTCAATCCTCAACCCTCAAAACCTAAACCCTAAACCCTCAACCCTGATACCCTCTACCCTATACATTGGACCCTCAACCCTAATCCTTCAACCATATGTACCCTCAACCCTACTCCCTCAAACCTATACCCTCAACCCAATACCCTAAACTATCAACCCTAAAGTTCGTCAACTATATACCCTCAATTCTCAACCCTCTACCCTATACATTGGATCCCCAAACCTCATATATCTTTGTCCCTCCCTCCATCTCTCCCTCGATCCATCCCTCCCTCTCTACCCTAATCCCTCAACTATATACCCTCAACCCTTAAACACTCAACCCTAAACCATAAAGCCTCAACCCTCAACCCTTAAACCCTTTACCCTCTACCCTCTACCCTAATCCATCAACCCTTAAACCCTTAAACCCACTTAGTAAACTCTCTACCCTAACCCCTCAACCTTCTACCCTAATAGCCCAAACCTATACCCTCAATCCTCTACCCTCAACCTTAAACCCTCAACCCTCAATTCCCAACCCTCAACCCTTAATCCCTCAATCCTCAACCCTCAAAACCTAAACCTTCAACCTTGATACCCTCTACACTATACATTGGAACCTCAACCCTAATCCTTCAACTATATGTACCCTCAACCCAAATCCCCCAAATCTATACCCTCAACCTAATACCCTAAACCATCAACCATATAGGTCCTCAACCCTATTCCCTCAATTTTTAGCCTTCTACCCTATACATTGGATCCTCAACCCTCATATATCTTTTCCCCTTCCTCCTCTTCTCTTCTTCTCTCTATCTCACTTATTCCTCCATCTCTCCCTCCATCCATCCCTCCCTCTCTACACTAATCCCTCAACCATATACCCTCAACCCTTAAAACCTTAAACACTCAACCATAAAACATAAACCCTAAACCCTCTACCCTCTACCCTCAATACAATACCCTCAACCCTAATCCCTCAACCCTCGACCCTTAAACCCTCATACCCTGAACCATCAATCCTATAGATCCTCCACCCTAATCCCTCAACCCTATACCCTCAACCCCTATCCCTTTATATCTATCTATACATCTGACCTCTCTCCCCCCTCTCCTACCC
The DNA here is from genome assembly GCA_007258455.2 of Sequoia sempervirens. Taxonomy (NCBI): domain Eukaryota; kingdom Viridiplantae; phylum Streptophyta; class Pinopsida; order Cupressales; family Cupressaceae; genus Sequoia; species Sequoia sempervirens. The sequence goes on along the minus strand of VDFB02049217.1, from coordinate 113,391,997 downwards.
TCTCTAATTGTCTCTATCTACCCTCTCCCTCTTTCTATGTACCTATCGCTCAATGCATCCCTACCACCCTCTCTCTCTCACTCTATCTATCTCTCTCTATCTCTCTCCCATTGCCTCTCCATCACTCCCTCTCTCTCCCACTCCCTCTCCCTCTCTCTTAGGTCTCTCCATCCCACCCCCTCTCTCTTTCAGATCTCTCCCTCTAGCACCCTACCTAGGTAACTCTCTCTCTCTATCTATCTATCTATCTATCTATTTATCCTTCCCACCCTACCTAGATAAGTCCCTCTCACTCCACACCCCTCTATCTCTCCCTCTCAGGTCACTCCTTCCCACACCCTCTCCCTCTCTCCTCCACCTCACACTCCCTCTCTCTCCCATTACCTCTCTCTCACAATCCCTCTCGTTACCTATCTCTCAAGTCTCCCTCTCACCCCCCCTCACACTCTCAAGTCTCTCAGTTTGGCACCCTACCTACATAAATCTCTCTTTCTCTCCTGCTCTCGCTCTCCCCCCCTCTCTCTCTTTCTCTCTCCCTCTCTCTCAATTCTCTCTCTCCCACCCCCCCTCTATCTCTCTCTCCCTCCCTCCCTCCCTACCTAGCTAAGTCAATCTCACTCCAACCCCTTCTCTCCCACTCCCTCTCTCTTAGACTCTCCCTTCCACCCCCTCTCCCTCTCGCAAGACTCTCTCTCACTACCTCTTTCTCTCTCTTAAAATTCTCCCTCCCTCTAAAGACATACATAAATACATACATACAAGCATAATACATATGTACACATGATCCTACATACATACAAGAATACATGTACATATGTAGATACAATCTTACATACATACATACATACATACAAGCATACAAGCATGCATGCATACATACATACATACATGACATACAAGCATACATGTACATACAAACATAAAAATATATAAGCATACATTCAATAGAGTAGCATTTAACATAAAGAAAGACATAACACCAATGCATTATACCACGCTCGCATTGTCTTTCTATACATGTCCCACACAAATGCAAAAAACCATGTCAAAACTAAGATATAGTGCGCACACGTTATATCTTGCTTTGGGAATCCCCAAGCCTTAGGCTTGGTATTTGCCTTGGAATACCAACCCAAAGATTTAGAGGGCCTTCCCAATGACCAGAGATGTGTTTTTGCAAATTCTATAATATTTCACATAATTGAATTCGTGCTCATCATCAAGATTGCACATGTTTCAATGTCGAACAAATCGAACACTTGGGTAATGTTAGGTCCTCTCTTAGCTATCCAATGATATAATATTTTTCACTTTTTGACAATGTTAAGCCTTTCATCTATAATTTATTTTGTTTGTGTCTCTTTTTTGAAAAAAAAATAGTGTTTGGTGTTTTTTTATTATAAATTAACCCTCATCAAAATTTCAAATAAATTACATTTTTAGAAACTAGACTCCATTCTACAAATTAAAAAAAAAATCAATTAGTTTCCAAAATTTGTAGGGGTAGCACAGCCAAAATTCTATTTTTCAGGAAGTGTCCACTTAGAAAATTAGTAAAAAATCAAATATTCATTAAAATATTATTAGAAAAATCATGCATCAACTACATACTGTTAGCTAATTTCTCACTGGAGTGATTTTAAAAATACTAAAAAAAGTTTACCGTGCTAGGGACATACAAAAGTTCCTATGTTATGGTTTTTTTTTTGACAAAAATAGCACCAATTTTTGTACGTCCCTCTTTTGAACCCCTTAATATCAACTATTTTCAAAATAAATTAGTAGTTTAGAAAGTAGAGTCGAAGCACTTTGATCCTTTTTTTTGTTGCATCTTAAAATTTTGAGTGTAACTATCTTCAATTTCACGTCCAAGATTAGTATTTCCTGATTTTTGAAAAAAAAGTGGCCACTTAAACCCCCTTTTTGGCCCCCCATCTTTTTGCACTTACCTTGGGTTTCCTGCATTATTAGCAGATATTTTCCTTGTGTGCAAGTTAGGGTTAAAATTTAACCATCCATTTTCAATAATTCATAAAATTTTCAATCTACAGCTAGGTTAAATTTACTTCAAAATAATCAACATTTTAATTACCAAATAAAGGGAAACGCCATTTATCCTGAGACATGCCTTCATAGAAAAACTAACAAAATTTTAGTAATTCAAAACATACCTGGTTTTGTTGGTGATACGATTTTCTTTTAGAATGTGACATCAAAAACCTTGCTAGTTGTGTTCTTTGGCTTCTCGAGGTTTACCTTTCTTGGTGTGCCACAATCTTGATTTTAATTCTTCGATGCACTTACAATTGAGTAATATGGCGCAAGGTAGAGTGTTATGAAAGTAACTGCATGCTCGAGGTGGTGCCGAGTATGTGTGTTGTTTTCCACCTTCATTAATTTTCTATTATAATGCATTAATTTCCATGAATAAAGGTGTAATCATGGCGATTTATGATTCAAATCACAAACACCTTAGTTTCTATGCAAGGCCAACCATTAGAGAAGAAGATGACATAGAAGGCTTATGTGGCACACTTATGTGTCACTTCACCTTACACAAGGAAAAGGTTTTACACATGAAGCCACTTTGGATACTTAATAATTAACGATCAAAAGAGATTTGAATCCCTCGACACCGGACCTTGGGAAGGTTATTAGGAACAGGGACTTTTACTCACCAAGTTCATGAGATTTAAGTGCAAAGAGAAGACCCGAAACTAGGTTCAAATGGGACCACATGGATTTAAAACATATTCGCAACAGAGCCTCTAGTTTCTAGTCTTTGGTTAAAAGAAAAGAAAAATCTACCACCAGGCTAACTAGCAAAGAAAAAAGGGAACACACACACTAAGATGAATTATTCAAGTGACAACTCACTGGGCTTGACTTACCAACTAGGTGAAAAGCAAAAGGTTGCTAAAGATACAATATCCTTAGCACAACAACATCGACTTCGGGACCTAGGGGTCTGGTAAATCGATAAGACTATGGAAAAGAGCTTGCAACACCTTAAGTCTTGTAAAGATAGGGACTTAGGCAAGGACTAGGAAAGCTAAATCAAAACTTCCATTTTACCACTTCCTCCAAAAGCAACACACCAAGGGAGGCAAAAGCAAGGAAGGAAAATAAAAGCAGCAAAAAAGGGGGTCCACATTTTTCCAAGGAGCAAAATGGGGTGTGTTGTGAAACCACACAACAGTATGGATAAAGGATAGAGAACTTTTTTTAGATGTTATAGTTGTAATTATCATGATAGACATGTATCAAAAATATGGAACCATAGACAAGGCACAATTTTTGTTTGGAAAAATGTCTAAAAGAAGTGTTATCTCATGGACTGCTATATTGCAGGATATCTAAAATAGAACATTTTTATTAAAGGGTTGAGAATAACGCATAAAATGTTCTTTTTGACTTTACTTCTAATTATTTGTCTTTATCATTATATACAATTTTTAGTTTAAGTATTAGCTTAAGATTGTTAAGAAATTAGGTGAGTAGATTTGTGATCAACATTATTTTGTAAAATGATATTTTTTTATTAATACTTAAATGAGTTCAAATTTTTAATTTAAAGAATAATGATTAATCTTTTAACATTCTAGATATTAATATGAAATTTCTTTTTATAAAGCTATATAAATAACAAGATATATCTTTTAAGAAATATAATTCTTTATTTTTTATTGAAGAACATATATACATTACTATACCTTATGATTATACCATGATTTTATATATTAACATCCTATGTATTGTATTTTTTCTCTACTATATGTTGGCATATCACTACTTATGACATCTCTTTTATGGTTCATGAAATTCTAACATGAGTCTATTTGATATGAGTCCATTTCACTATCAATTATGTTTATCCTTACAGTTATGGGTAATATTGGATGCACACTTTTAACACACTTTTTCAACCTTCTAAATAATTGTCCCATCAATGAGTGAAACCAATGAATTGAATTATTCCAACAATGCCTTTTGGAAGTTCTTATTGGACTAAACCCTCATAGAAAGGGAAGGGAAACTTTGAATGAAAAGGATTAGAGCTTGAGCATTAACATTGGAAAAAATTAATATGAAAATGAAATTTACGAGAAAGGTACACATGAAGGGTAGTGGAATATAGTCAATGTTATAATTGCAACTTTCTTCTTAGATATAGTATTTATCGGGTTGATCAAACCATTCCTACATAATCCCTTAAAAGAAAAATATTCTTACAAGATTATAGAAAAACCATAATACAAAGATGCAAAATATACCACAAGATTACATAAAGGTATATATCCTAAAAAACCATGAATAGGGAATACCTAGCCTGCAAAAGCATTCACACTCAATGTATTTACAATTCAACAAGGAAAACATTAAGTTACAATTACAAAGTCTCCATCAACACTTCAAAAAAAAATCTCCCCCAATGCATTCTGCATGTGTCCAACCATATAACCACATATATCATGTCATTATTCACATATTCACTCAACAAGAGATCTCAATAAAAATAAAAATCAATCCAAACAACCAACTAGCCAACCTCAACCACTAAACATATGCTTTCTTTTATAGAATTAAGCTCACATAAAATGACCAAGTGATGACATAAAACCATGTGCCTCAAAACCATCAACCTCAACATTTACTTTATGGTACTAAGTGCTTCCAATATGGAATATTTTTCCCATGTAACTCATGCATAAAATATCTAACCAATATCACATATAAAATTACAAGTGGATCCAAATAAATAATTAATGTGGCTATACACGTCATTAAATATGCACCATAATAAATATTTATTTTACATAATTAAAATATTGTTTTCGTGTAAAAGGTGTACACCCTTTTCCTAACATTCTCCCACTTGTATACATTGCAAAAGGGTCAATTGATTAATTGCATCATTAAATATATCTATTGATTGACATAAATCTTCACCATGCCCTCATGATCCATCAAGAAACTTGCAATAAAATTCAATGTGGTCACCATCTCAAGAAAGAAATCCTCTCTTCCTCCAAAATTTCACCTATGGAAGAAAGGGAACAGGGCAAGATGAATATGCATCAATCAAAAGAACACAAGCATCAAATCCAAGTGATAATATTTTTTCAAGTTGCTACCAAATAAAAAATTGACTCAAGACTAAAAATGACAACCATAAAAAATTATAAGATCCATTCAATCATATACACCTCCAAAGGTATAAATAACATTCATAGTAATCATGCCAACAACATATCCAACCCACAAACCACAATCGTAAGCTCCATGTATAATATTTTTTTAGTGAAGAACATACACATGTTGAGAACACCCATTGCATGGGTAATGTCAAATATAAAAAATAGGTCAAGGCATACAATGTGACCTACCAATCAACACTCAAACCAAGGTGTGGCTAATAATGAAAACATGTAGTTACAAAGAATAAACAAACTGATCCACACATACAGCATAAACCACTACATTTAACCTCTCAAAACATATCACCATAAACCTTCCATTTCCATCACACCAAACCATGTGAACATGAACCTTCAAGAAGTAGCCATAGAAAAAAGAGAGAAAACATGTAAACCATATCAAATAGGATGTCCTAACAAAAACTTAAAGTGCTAAGTTGTATCAAGTAATACGTTTCCCAACCCCAACTAAAAACCTATAACAACACCCAACCATTCAATCTCATATATCAAACAAAACATATGTATCTCATATTACCAACATTGACATGTAAGCCTCTCTAAACATGGAAGATTAAACTATAATATATTCCCTAACTAGGAATAAGGCCCGGTAACATCTTCTAAAATCCTCATCAATGAATGACATCATAAATCAAATTCATATGCACAAGGAGGCAAACATGCCAGGGTGATCCCACAATAGTGGTTTACAATTTTTGGCCAAATTGGACACTGAAATTATCATTTTTAACTAGATCTTCACTTTCAGGCACCTATAGCGGCTAAACCATGAGGAATTTGAAAGATGATGCAAACTAGAGTTTCGTGAAATTTTGTCTTTAGATTCTAAATATATTTTTTTCAAAAATTTTGGAATTAGATTGCACTTCTTTTTCCGTCTCCCTCAAAAACTAGTTTTTTTAGAAAACATTTTTAAAAAGTGACGCTCACCATCTAACACATAACATTATTCTATGAAGGATAAAATTATAATTCTTTCGAATTTAAATTTGTAACTCTAATATCTAGTGCTTCCACTTGGTTATATATTTTTTTATTCAATATTTTTTCTTTAATCAAGTTTCGAAGTCAAACCAATTACAATTCAAACATAACGCAACTGTATAACGCATAACTTTTTTTTTATGTATTAAAATTCAATTTATTTTTTTGTTGGATCAAGGACTTCAATATCTAGTGCACTCATATTTTCAATTTATTTTTTATAATCTACTATATTTCCACATGTGCAAATCAAAGAGCTTGATTTTCAATGAAAAACCTACATTCATAAGAAATAAAAAAAATATAATAATAAAATTGAATTTATTTAAAATTATACTTTTTGGGAAGCTTATAATAAGGACTACATACTTACAAAAAATAAATTTTAAATGAATTCATTTGATCCCCCAAAAGGTAAATCAAAAGTGGTTTTTTATCAGCATTTTGATAGGTGTAAATGTAACAACCTATCCAGTCTACGGTTTTAAAAATTCAACCATCTATCGGTTTCAACTGAAGAACAACTAACTTGTTTTCATTCTAGGGTTTCCAAATCGTTTCAACTAACTTCTAAGTTTCAGTTTCAGCTGAAAAGTAACATCTAACTGTTTCCATCAACTGTCTCACGGAAGATTAAACTAAATAACTGTCAAACTAGGGTTCCCATTTAACCAATATATGAACTAAGGAAAGGAAATAACTTCTCTTTATTCAATAACTAATTTCAGATCTTTCATTTCAGCTGAATGATACAAGTAACTGTCTAACTAATTAACTACAGATTCTTACAACGTACATTTAACATATACGAATGTCATTCATTGCATAAATGAAAGTAAGCTTAAATAGCATTGCATGTACCTGGATTTACGAGTGAGGAAGAAATACATTTGACATCATCATCTTGTTATTATACTTGGCTTCTTTAGCAATGAGGGAAAGAGAATTATCATCAGGGGCTTTACCACCCAACCAAGACCTACTGGTCTCCCGAGTTTCTTCAACTAAAGAACCCGCCCTTCACAAGGGTAATCAACATGGATCAAATTATCATCATGTCTCTGAGCCTCGTGTCATGGTCCTATACCACTAGTCGATCCCTCCTCTGTAGGTACCCCCTAACTAGAAGGATCATTCTGACCAGAAGTATATCTGGATCATGATAGCTGACAATTGCCTAACTAGCATCATACCTTGGCCAAGGATTTTAATATTACTGGCACTCCTGTGCCGATGTCTCTGGCACTTCTGTGCCGACATCTCTGGCACTCCTGTGCCGTCAGCCCTCTCACCCTTGCTCGACAAAACAATTTGCATAACAAGTTTCAATCTTACCATATCTGGTTAGGTTTCCATGCTTCTCTTAGTTCGAGGTTAAGTCTTAATCTTAAGGTTTAATATTACCAGAATTTGGTTTGGTTCCACATCTTGTTAAAGGATTATGTTGTTATCCTTTTAGAAAGAGAGGTACTCATCTCCAAACTTATCCCATCTAAGAATAAGAATAATCTGCTAATCTCAAGTTTATGAGGAAGGTTTAAGGAGTCTAACTCGACAAAAAGGATTCAGAGTTTAGTATTACAACATTCTGAACTCAATCTTCTTCTAGAATCTTGGTACATCAATTAATGTCAGGCATATAAAGAGAATCCCGACTCAATGTCTATTCACACCTATTAAAACCAATTGGTTTGCTTAAGACGAGATTTGACCTTCAAAGGATTCACCAGATTAACAATACAATGACTTAGTTCACATTAAATTCCTTCTTTTATGAATGTTGTTTCTCATTGAGCGCAAACATATTGCGAGACATATTCGATTCAATGGGTTTTCAGATCTCAACATATTAACTTTTTAGTCTATGTCACAAGTCTGGGTAGATGTATTTCTCTTAACTTGAGCTTAAGCTCATTATATAAGCATATATTTAAATAGAGAGAGTCTTTGCTCGGTATCCATCACTTCCCATAAGGAAAACTATTTCTTTTATCCAATATTGCTTCGATTAAGTATCTATATATGGTGATACATATTCAATGAGGAGATCCTTCAGGTCTTAACATTTTATCTTAGAATAATGGTTCCGATAAGAGGAAGGGAAATACACTAATCCAACTCAGCTAAAGAGGGGAAACCGTAAACAGGTCTAAGTCACTGATCAGGTTCACAACAAATGAGTCTTCTTTCGGTCAAGTCTAGAATAAGAATAATGCAAAACCTTTGTTTCCAAAAGCTATCAAAAGTCATCGAAATTCCATGTAATTTCATTCTATTCAAAGGGATTTTAATTACGGTTCAAGATCCTTTCGTTGCAAGTTTAGAATCCAAAGGATTCATTTACAAGCTTCACACAAAGACTCGAATTAATGAAAAAAGAGATAACCCAGATACAACCTCAATTAATTAAGGCAGAGAACAAGAAATGCTCAGTTCAGAACCCTTGAACTAACAGAGGAAAAGAATAGTGTTAGAAACAGTCTATCAAGATTGGTATTGACGGCACGAGAGAAAAGAATTGCATGTGGCATCTTCATTTGATTACGAAACAGAGGTCAAAGATGGTCATATCAGAGACAACATAATTCGACTTCAATGTCTATCACCTCACAGGTAGTATTGCATTGTTTATTAATATTCCACATGGAAATTTCAATAAAACAAGAGCATTATATGTAAGACTCAAAATGCATTTAGCAGGTCGAATACATGCCTGGAGAATGAGAAATTCAAGCTCGGAGATGAGACCCCGTTACTCCTTCAAGGGACTCAAACTAATGTCTAGACGACTAGATTCTCCCTTTCAAGATTAGAGAGACGACTTCTCAAGAAATTTCACCCCTTTCCAAAGGCCTAGATTCGGATGAAGAAAAATCATCAATTTTGTACAACTCCCATCTTTCAATTAGAACACCACTTGATAAGAAGTTTACTAAGATTCAGGGTTTCAAGAGAAGGTGCGGAATTATGAACGATAGCAAAATATGGTGTAAGATTTTCCAAATCTTAAAGTGACGCAGAGAAACAGAGGCAAGGATGGATTAGCGATTCTTCTTGGCTCAACTGGAGATAAAAACACTAATTTGATGCTCCACTCAGAATGAAAAAGGAAGTATGTTTTTTTATTATGATGAAGGCAGAAGAGTTGCAATGAAGAGCTCTGAATGTTGCCAACAGAGTTCATGCGGTAAGAGGTGCAACGAAAAATCAAGAGAGATTAGATGCCTATTCCCCCCTTCTGCATACTATGGTTGCCTCCATAACTTCCATTCGAGAGCCTTCAGAAACTTCTTGGCTTCCATGCGTTTCATCTGGAGCACAATGGAATTACAGTCTTCCTTCTGAAACCGTCGCCTACTCTCCCACTCATGCCCTTTTGTCGAGATTATCACGAATTTTGACTTAAATATGTATTTATCTTTTATTATTATTTGATATTTAGTAATCTTTCAAAATTCCCTTAAAAGGTAATTGTTGGTATTTATTTGTATTTTAATTGACTATATCGATCATTAATTATTTGAATTTACCTATGGCCAAGGTTATAACTTGTAACTTTATCATACACCGACTCAAAGTTTGATGAGGAATTGATCCATTGTTAACCATGTCCTCTCCCTGATGATATTTCCCTTTTTCCTTGCGGCGTCGGCAATCCTGCATCCACTGACAAGGATTATGGATTAGATCGTTTTCAACAGCTAAATAATATGCATTTAAATTTGATCTCATGATCTCATTCAACTTCTTATGAACAATAAATTCACTAGCAAGATAAGAAGTTCGTTAATATTACAATTACGATAAAAGAACAACTATTCATTCCCAATGTCATAATCACGTGAAAGCAATTATTTGCAACTAATATTGCATTTGAAATACATAACCAAACATATAGTCTCAATGTAAGGGATGTGACAGTAAAGGAGACTTCGTTATAGGTATGGTTTAAAACTAGCGCGGTTCTATCAAAGGGGGTTTGATCTAAGGCAGTTTTATCAAACCCTCTTCAATTGGAATGCTTTAAATGGAACCTTTTAAAGCTTAAATCATTATATTTTCTAAAAATATGTGATTACAGCAAAAATTAGAATCTCCCAAAAATTGTAAACCAGCTTTGTAAGATCACCCACCAACACTCCTCAAATGAACCCTCCAAAACTAACAAGAATTGCTCAAGATCCATATCCATGAGATAAAAACAAAAGATCTAAAAAATAAAAGTGCAATACCTCTTAGATGAACATTTTCCAAGTAGACCAAGAGTGGGGAATGAGATTGCTCCTCTAGGATACACCAAGCCACAATGAATCTCTTTAAGAACAACCTCCAATATAGGTAAACTATGAACTCACATCCATATTTGGGTCAAGGCTCCTTACTCTTCCTACTAAAACCTCCAAAGAGTAACTTTGTCAATAGATGTATTTGAAATCAAGAGAGCTCTGGCCTCACCAAAGTCTCCAAGAATCCATGAGCACCTATAATCAATCAATATATGTTAAGATCCAATTATAACACCACAATATCATGAATCTCCCAAGAACATGACTAGTGTACTCAATACTAAGAGAAATATCTAGAACACTATCAAATTTACAACTAAAATTTTTTGAACACATCATTGACATCATGATCTAAAATTTCCTCAAAAGAAGATCATATGCTCCAATGAACATATCATACTTCCTTTTGACGTAGAATCAATTGTCAAAATCAACAAGCCATAAATTGAAACCTCAACCACAAACTCCTATAGTCCTCCATGGATAAGAAAGATATCAACATCTCCACTCACATGAAGATAAACATACCTTGTCAATAATACTCAAGATTTCAAAGAACTCTCACTGTAATGAACATGATTCAAGAGCTCCTCCATAATAACAACAACCACCACAAATAAAGAATATGTGAAACTATACACACACACACAACCTATTAGTTTGTTACAAATTATACTTTTTATTTCTTATGTGCTCATTTTCCTTTCCTTTTTAATTTTCTCATTCACTAATCTTAAAGAGGTATCATCCTTTAGATCTTTCCATTTCTTTGTTATTGATTTGGGTTCTAAGATTAAGCATAGAAATAATAATAGAAAATTACATTGAAAATGATATAAATGAGCATAGAATATTATTATAAAGAGTTTTTGCATAATTATGTTATTCCATGACCTTTATGAAAAAATCACTCTTAACTTTTACAATCACTTTTCCTTATAGAAAAAACTATTAACTATCAAATACAAATTATAAAATAGTACAACAACAATTAATAACTATAAATAATATTAAATTATTTATTCTATCGTGATGTGTACATACCTTCAAAGACTATTTGACAATATTTTAAAAACTTGACACATGTGTCATGGTGGGGCCTGCATTAGGTGAATCTTCCAAACACCACAAATCAATGCATAACAATGCAACAACATTCAATTAATGGAAATACATTCAAGTTGTCATCAAATATGACATTGACACCCAACCTTTGGTCAACCACATCAAAAATTTGATATTGAAATGCATTATTCATCTAGTTGTGAAGGGTCAAAACCCTCTCCAAAAAAATAATTTAGATATATACAAAAAAATTATGCAATATGAAATAAACTTATGTCTAAATTATAATTAATCCCACTTCAAAAATTAATAAAAAGTAAAATAGGCAATGAGAAATTATGAGAAATATATATAGTAGATAGTGGTGTTACCAATCTATGTTTAAGAGTTTATTATTTTATTTTATTTTTGCAAAAAATGTATGCAATATAGAATAAATGTCACTTTTTTAAAATATAGTTAACTATAAAAAAACAAGTTGGCCTCTCAAAAAGGTTTCAGTGTAAAACTGAAGAAATTCCATTTTGTTTTGATTTGCTAAAAATAGCAAATCAAACCTGTGAAATCATTTAGGCATGGAGGTATGAGAACAACAACCATTTTGACTTGATGATCAATGGATTGCAAAATACAGGCTCAAACAGAAGGCTACTTTGCAAAACTGAATGTTTGTAAACTATAGAACAGTGACAAAACCCTCCAACTTCACTTTTTGAAACCCAGACAAAACTTATCACAGGAAGCTGAAAACTGACACACACACTCACATAGGTCACATAAATGGGTCCACAAGTGGGTTTTGCTTGAAAACCAACAAGCATCAAATTACAAGCCTTCAAAGTAGGTCGTTCAAGCAAATTCATCATGTGCACTTCTGAAAGTGCATAGGCAAAAATTTCAAAATGAACATCTTAAATTTGGGAAATTTAAGATTGCCAACACACCCATCCCAAATATTAGATGCATTTCTTATAATGTGCCACCTACATTAAATAATTTTTTAATGTCCCATACAACATCCTCTTAAAAAAATATTAGTCTCTCTCAATGTGTGACCCCTCAAATAGACATGAACCTCAACTTAACAAAATATCAAATATTTCTATATAAGTTGTACAATGCATTTCCAAACATATACTTCATAGTTATTAAAGTAGGTGTTCTTAAATATTTACTAAAAGTTATCTATTCTTGAGTAAAACCATGGAAGTGTTAATATTTGTTAATATGGGGTTTTGTTTTATGGAATTTTATGGGAAGTTCTATATTTGGATGCAATATATTGTGAAAGTGTGTGTGTTATATTATTGAGGAACAAGCACCTCACTAGTGTAGGCCTTAGCATTTTTTAGCACATCATTGTTCTTAATAGCAAATTTTATTTCTAAAAACTCTACAATATTTATCAAAAGCATTCTCCATATTGTCATATTTTCCATACATGTATACAAGAACATTCACTAGCAAAATATTTTACATTTGATCTTACAAATATACCTCATATTTACTACAAAAAAAAGAGGTATATACGTATCAAAGTTTAACAGTTTTCTCTACATACCCATTCTATTTGTATCCTACTATCATCATAATCCATACAAGTCATTCCTCTAAAAGAACCTCCTTGACATGGTCATTAATTAAATATCTTGATATGATTGTATGCCAAAAAAAACATCTTGCTTATGCATCCTTAAAAAAATCCATGGCTGCCTCAATCTATCTATTTGCATACCCTAAAATCATCATATTTCATGATACCAAACTTGTTCAAGACATTTTGTCATATGTATCGTACAGATTCTTAATTAAGAATATATCTAACAAAGTGCATTATAATTGTTGTTTTTCCATTTATTTGAAAATGGATATATATAATGTTCTTTTATGATCACACTTATTAAGAAAGAAATTTAATCTAGTATCATAGTTGGAAATTCCCACACAATAAATAGAATCTGGAGCCTTTAAGATTAACCTACCATATCATATGTACTTTTCAGTTAGAGGACTTGTTCCCGTCTTTTGATAGTCTCCAAAATCCTTAACGCCTCTGTCATGTTGGGCCGTGCCTCACGGGAATCTTCCGAACACCACAAACCAATGCGTAACAATGCAACCACAGTTGGAATGTCATCGGCCATGACATTGAGGAGCAACCTTTGGTCAACTACATCCAACTTTTCATCTACAATTGCATTATTCACCCACTTGCGGAGGGTGAAACCCCCCTCAAACATGGGGTTTGTGGGCCTCTTTGCTGTCAACATTTCCAATAACAAAATGCCATAACTATAAACATCTCCTCGAGCAGAAACCCTTGCACCAAACCGATACTCTGCAATCAATTAAATGAAATTATCAGAAGCATTCGAATCTAAATACTAAAGGGAGGGAAACCCCATGATTAAAAAAGCATACCTGGTGCAATGTACCCAAGGGAGCCTCTCAAAAAACTGGTGGAATCAAGAGAATCTGGGTAAATATCCCACAACAAACTCCCTATGATTTTGGATATTCCGAAATCTGACAAATGAGCCACAAGCTCTTCGCTTAAAAGCACATTGCTTGGTTTTATATCGCAATGCACTATTTGCCAAGGACACCAACGATGAAGATATTCGATGGCTCGAGCTATATCCAAAGCTATGTTTAGTCGTTCCCAGAGTCCCAATTCACAGGAAGAATGATCTAGGGGATACAAATGCTTTTCTAAGCTACCATTACTCATAAATTCAAATATTAAACCTTTGAAGGTGTCGGTGAAACAGTGGTTTATAGCTTTAACCAAATTTCTATGTTGAACATATCTCAGTGCCTTACATTCCGCGTACAAACCCTCGCGAGAGAGCTTATTCATTGAATCAAAAATCTTCACGGCAACTTCCTTGCCATCATCCAAGATCCCTTTATAGACTGATGCAGAAGGACCCTTTCCCAACAAGTTGACTTCGCTGAATCCTGCTGTTGCTCGCTCAATTTCTTCATAGGAAATTTTTTGATGGTCAGGCCTGACAAATGTGGGAGGTTGCTGCGAACTCCACAAGTAGAAGGTCCTTATATCCAACCTCTGTGTCCATACAAATCCCAAAATAAATATAAAAGCAATAATACCAAGTGCCCCAGCTGCTACTAGTACTCCCACTACTTTTCTCGATTGCCAGGTTACCTTAACACTGTTTTTCCTTCCACATGAAGGAAAGGAGGATCCATTCGACCCGAAAAGGCCAACATTTCCAATTAGGGATATAACTGCACTACCATTTACAAAAGATTTTCCTTCATCCTCACTTACTGCTAGACAATTGAACGACAAATTTAAGAAATGAAGGAATTTCAACCCTTTGAGAGACGAGGGCATGGTACCTGAAAGGAAGTTGGAAGAAAGATCCAAATATCTCAGATTTTGTAGATTGCCAAGGGGATTGGGAACTGAACCTTCTAAGCCATTTCTTGATAAGTTCAGATACTGCAATGCAGTGCAGTTTCCAAGGGTGTCTGGAATCACACCTTTCAACCTGTTGTGGGAAATGTCTACAGCTTGAACCCTCACAAGCCTACCAATCACTTGAGGCAGAGCACCCTCTAGATAATTGAATGACAGATTCACATAAAATTTTATGCGAAAGAGATTACCAACTTCTTGCGGTATGCTTCCGATCAGAGAATTGTGAGATAAGTCCAGCACTTGTAATTTTGTGCAGTAGCCTAAACTGACGGGTATCACATCTGACAAGTGGTTGTGATGAAGAAAGAGCCTTTCCAGCTGTCGCAAGTTGCCGATTGATTCAGGAATTCTGCCAGAAAGTTTGTTATGGCTAATCTTCAATAGATGCAAATGTTGTAGCTGACCAAAATCATCAGGGATAGTACCAAAAAACTGGTTTTTTTGGAGAAACAACCGTTCCAGATTTTTAAGCCCTTTCAATGATGGAATGGTGTCGTTCAGATGATTAACACTAAAATCAAGAAGGGTTAAATTAGTGAGATTGGCAATATGATTGGGTATCTGTCCTGATAACATATTGTGCCCCAGATCCAAGTGCACCAGTGCTGAGAGGCTTAACAAAGAGGAGGGAATGGTACCTCCTAATCTATTTCCTCTCAGGGACAGATACTTCAGCTGAGAAAGGCTTCCTATCGATGGTGGGATAGAGCCATAAAGGGCGTTAGCAGAGAGATCAATGGTCTCAAGAAAGGACATATTGGCCAGACGAGAAGAAATAGAACCCTGTAAACCCATTGTTGAGAGGTTAAGGGAAATTACTCTGTCCTGTTGTCTATGACATATAACCCCGGCCCACTTGCAGAAAGGAATATCCACAGTCCAATTCGATAATGAATGGTTGGGAGAGAAAGTAAGGGAAGACTTGAAAGCCAAGAGAGACTGTTGTTCCTGCCAATGCTGAGAAACATCAGTAGTGAAACATTCTGAGCTGACCAGACAGAAAAGCAATATCAATAGTATCAATAGCAGGGGAAAAGTGGACATTTTTATCCCACATCAAACGAACTCCAGCACAGAAAGAAATGCTAATATAATGTCAATGGACTTAATTTGAAAGAGAACCAGGTACTTGTGTACCATCCAACTGATGAATGTTTACTAGGGTAAAATACATTATATATTGGCCGCACTACTACACGCTTTAAAACATCTCCTTCCAAGAAGAAAACAAACTAGTAAAAGATTACATATGTTACAAATTTCCATAAAGTCCCCTGAAAAAATATCTTTCTTAGAAACGAATTGTTCACCGCTGAACTTGCTGGGAAGACAGCTGTTTATTATAGGTAGTGAGGATGAACCTTCTAACTAACCGTGTCCAATCAACGAGTTAAAGAAAAAAGGAATTATCCCAAGAACGCGTTTTGTCGGTTCTTGTTGGACCCACTGTACCCTCGCAGAAAGTGAAGTGAAACTTCGAACGAAACGGATCAGAGCTTTGTGCATCCACACGGGCAAAAGTCACACGGAAATCCAATTTACGAGGAAGGTATACCTGAAGGAATTCAGTTGATGTTGCAATTGTAACTTGCTTGGTAGATACGGGGAAGATAGACAGCAACAAATATTTTTCAACCATTCTTCTAATGTTTATTGGTTCTATTAATTCTCTAACTACATTTTTGTTTTTGACTTTCTTATTGATGAATATGATTGTGTCATAATGTTATCTATTTTTGCCTCATATGTTATCATTGTTGTTTGTTTGTGTCGAAGTCAGTTTTGAGTGTGTTGAGCAATTGTAAACTGCATTCTACAGATCCAACAAAGAAGGGGAGAAACAGTTATTGTGTTGTTATGTTACTGTGTGCAGTGTTTTTACCCCGTTTAAAATGTAAGAAATAAATTCAAGCAAGAGATAAAAAACACCAAAGACAACACTCAAGATTGGGCTAAAGACTAGACTTGCACTGGAAGAAGGTGCAAGGGTTAGGCCAATAGAAAAGTATACGAGTTAATATGTTAGAAAGTACAATTTTATGTGTACATAAAAGATACATTAATTTAATTTAAATATCTTAGGTATAGAATAATATTTTTTATGTATGCAATTTTTAAATACAATTTTGTCTCTTTTTACCAAACTATTATTAACTCAATTTATTCAATTTATTTGGAGATTTTTAATTTAATATTTTTAGTTTAGTTTAATTTCTATACATTAAAAATAAGCAATGTGTAAAAAATAATGAACAACAAAATATCACCAATCTCAATTAAATGTCACATTCAAATCTATTTAATTAATTAAATTAAAAAATTTAATAAAAATAACATAAATGATTTTTATTATTTTTTTTAAAATTTACAATAAACTATAAAAATCTCATATTTCACATAAATTTATTGTTTAAAAATGTTCAATCCCAACTACAATTTTTTATAATAAAATATTAAATACCATAATTTTTTAAAATCCAATCTTTACATTAAACAAAATTTAATATATAACAAGAGCTATGAGGCAACGAAGTTCCTCTAAAGACTACAGTTCCGGCCTTGGGAAAATGTTAAGAATAGTTTTTGGCCTTGGCAAACGCATATGGACATTCCCCTTTTCACCTCTCGCCCTCTCAAAATAATTACGCCGAAGGCGCGTCCCTATATGAACTTTCCAAGTTCATTTTCTCCTTCAACGGTTGAAATGTAATAAGAGATCTTGGTTGACAGTGAAACAAATCTCAGCCGTCCATCATTTTTAGCCATTTTTCGGAAATTTTCGTCGTTTTCCAACTGTTTTTCCCCGCCACTACTGTTATTTTGGCCAAATCTCAACCGTTCATCATTTTTCGCCATTTTTTCGACTGCTTGCGACCGATTTCTGCTACTTTCCCTGCTGCTTTTTCGTTGCTTTAGAGTATATTTATTAAAGTGAAAATTACGGCTTAGATCCTAATAATGAAATTATATTTTAACATTACGGCATCCTTTACTCTACGTCTAATTTTTGGATTTTTTATTATATTTTAACATTACGGCATTCTTTACCCTACACATATTTTTTGGATTTTTTATTTCCATTTTTTCATAATGAAAATGGGAGCAACAAAGGCATTTAAATGAAAACAGGGATTTAAAAATATTTTTCCAGCAAACTTCGCTCATTTTGTGCATGTAATCACACAAGTTTTTTAATTATAAATATTTACATTTTAGTTATTTTTATGTATTAGAAATTATTAGCTATAAATATAATCTAATTAATATATAATATATTTTTATATAATATTTTATATTTTATAATAAATTAAAAAATATTTCACATATTAATTATATATTATGTTTATATTTAATTATGACTTTTTATAAATAAAGTATATACTATATAGGATATTTATATTTAATATTACATTATTATATAAATAAATATAATTTATTTTTTTAATAAATTTAATATACTTTTAAATAATACATTTAACAAATATTAAACATATAATATATTAAATATTTTAATTAGTATTATATGTAAAAAATATAACATATAGTATATCTTAAATTATATTTAGATCTAATAATATTTATTATATATAACATAATCTATAATAATAAATATAGTTCATAATGCTATATTAATTTTATATAATAAATAATTTGGTTTATAATATATAATGCTATTACATAACAATATAATAGATCAATATAATAATGAAAAATAATACATATTTATATAATAATATAATAGTTAATACATAAAATTTAAAAAATAAATATAATAATATTATTCTATAATTAATTTTTTTTATAGAAAGTAATAATAATATTAAAATCATTTTTTACATGACCTACCAATTGATCTCATTTACTAAATATATATTATATTTTTAACAAAATTATTAAATATATATATAAATAAATAAATTATTATTATATTTTAAAATTATATATATAAAAAATTATAATTATGTCAAAAAATAGACCAAAATATATCCTAATTGACCTTCCACACTTCTTCGGCGTACTCATTGCACACTAAAGTGCAATAGCAAGTTTTAGTAACCAACCATTTTACAATATCAGATTTTCACAATTTATAATGAACATGCATTAAATTTATTTTGTATCATCTTAAATTACATTAACAATCATTATCAAAATGATATTTATTTTAAGGAGTAAAACATTCAACAATTATTAGAAATCTAAGAATACTCGCAACCATTAATTAAAATTAAAAAAAAAAAATTTAAAATACCTATATTATATGCGACTCGCAAATCCCGTACTAAGAAATATGTGGGAGGAATAGGTAGAGTAGTCAGTACCAAGAAAACGATTGATATGCCCTTCATTCACAATTGCTCCGAATTTCAGTAATAGTTTGTGGGCAGTTGGTTGTTTTCCCACTGCATTTTATTTTTCACTTTTATGGGAGCTGCTATTCCCATATACGATATATGGCTGTATTTTTATTTATTATTTTACTATTAAATACAAAATTCGGATATGATCCCGTGAAAATGGAAATCCCAGCAAGCCGTCAAATATTCTAAACTATTGTAGCTTATAATCTAATTTACTTTAATCATAGATTGCTTTAACAATCCAAAGTCAATATTCATGTTGATAAATTTAATGGTGGTTTAATTGTTTGCTTATTTTACTTCCAAAAACATGTTTTGTTTACCCGGCACTTAAAATCTTATTCTCTTGCAAGAAATTTTTACTATCAGAAAGCATTTTTGACCGGCATAGTTGGCTGTCAAATTTATAGTGCATGTGAATATACTGATCTTATTTGAATTGTTGATAGAACATTCTGTTTACTGTAAATGTAATTTTATATCAAAAGATCAAGCAAGATTTATGATGAATGCAGTATGTAGTACTTTTTTAAGCTAATATATCAAAGTAAATTATTCTTATTTATGTAAATATAAGTCAATTGAATTAGTTCAAGAGCTCTTTGGTTTTTTGTATTTTTGCTTGTTAACAGTGGCCATGAAATGGTGGATTTGCTTCATTGTAGCTGTATGGCTACAATCCATCAATGGCACCAATTCTGTATTTTCTGATTATTTTTCTGATCTGAAGAAAGTTATGGCCCTGGGCATTAACCAGATTAAACTTAACAGTTTGGCGGTGGCCTCAGATCTTGGCAAGATCAGGGGTGGGTTTCTGTAGTGGGGTGTATGCTTCTTCCAACTTGGGCTGTGGTGGGCATTTTCATGAGCTTGGGAATAGTAGGATATGGTGTTCAATGGCTCATGATGACTCAAATTATTCCTCCTTTGGCGTTCTGGTAGGTTTTACTCTATCTCTTTTGTTAGTAAATTTTCATGTCTTTTTATGTTTTCTAGATAAAAAATTTACTTTTGAATTTTGAAGACTAGGTTGGCACCAAAGATCAATCCATCTAACGGATGATGTTAATATATACTAAACCCACTGTTCCTCCGCAGAAATACACAAAGTAATATAGCCAGAAATCTATGCTTGCTAAGAGTTCCATGATGCCATGTTCCTGGCCAAGTGATGGAGCTGATTTCTTTTTAGGTTTCTGTTGGCCTTGGGTTTCAATGTTTAGAGTTGTGTGGCTGTTTCTGGTTTTTTCTATAAGTTTAAAATTCTTCTCTAAAGTGTCATGGCAGATTGGGTTTTCTTCATCTGTACTTTTTGTCCCGTTTTCTCCCCCTTTATTTCAGTAGATAGTCTTGGGCGGACAAGCAGAAGCATAATCAAGACAGACATGTAAATACCTTGGCTCTCCCCATTTCAAAGGGGTAAGAATTCAATAAGTATGGAATATATTGCAATGGTAATGGCAATCAGAGTCAATAAAATCATGTTTCTCTTGTCTTTCTTGTCTTCTTCATTGGCCTTGTTTGACTCAGAAACATGAAAGAGAATGGCTGAAATAATGGCAACTATACTAGGCACTACACAGTATTTTTTTACATTCAATTCCATCAATGGCAGCAAAAAAACAATAGCACTTGCAAACAAAATTTGTTATGCACCATTAGCATGTATACCAAGAGGACTAAGACGATATATGTGATAAATTTTGTGAGCAATTGCAATTCAGTTACCTGCCTCTGCCAATAAACAAAATCCAGTTGAGGAAAATCCTGTATAGATTATTGGCAGCCAAGGAAGAGAAACCAGGTTTTGCAATGAGTCCATCCAATTTACATCCTCCAAATGCATAAAATTAAAATTGAAGTACAGAATTAAGATTCTTGTTGCTGAAGTACAGAATTATAATTGCAATCTAATATTAACTGTAACAAATGTGTATAATGATTCCTAATCAAGGACAACACCTGTTTTGACTTCATGGAACCAAAACATTTTATCTGCACCAAAAAATCTCTTACAGAGAAGAGAAATAAAGGTAAACAAAAAATTTATTTGCCAAGTACTGTTTGCAAGCACAACAAACAGACATTTTTTTGTCTATGACCAGAACCATAAGGAACTAAAAAAAAATAGTAAGCATTTAATGTCAAGGAGGTCCTTGCAGAGCTAATCATATACCATACAAAACATACTTATCATATTACTCTTGCAAAATACAAATACACTAATGCAAAAAGAGTTACTAGTAATTCCTCCTTAACTAAAAAATTCCAAATTAATTAACAAATTTATGCACGTCAGGTTCTTCATGAAGATCAATGAGAACCCCAATTATGTTATTTAAACAGTGATGAAAGCCATTGAGCTTTCTGAAAGTGCTGTGTGGAATAAATGATCCAAGGTTCTGCATTACAAAGTGGCTAGTCCTTAACAATTTGAACAATATAGTTGTTCACAGCCAATGTGAATTTCCTATGGATTTGGAATTTATGCAACATGAAAACTGTTGGTGAAATGTCTTCTTTGTATTGTTCATATGTTATCTCTGCAATTTATGGGAAGTGCTGTTCAAAAAGCTCTCCCTGTAGACAGCAATAATATAATTCATATCAGTTCATGACAGGGTATAATATGGTTCTGAATTCCAGGATGCAAAGCTTAGGAAGACTATTCAAGTGTACGAAGAGAGTGACTGGAAATAAATAGGTATATATGGGTAACTGATTTAATTTTTCTTGAAGCATTATAATTGGGTAATGTTAGCTTTTTAATATTGTTTCTGTTGCAGCTGGATGCATTATGGGCAGGCCTGATATACAGTGCTTTCAATGATGGCAAAAGGTTCTGAACCCTAACTTGTGAAGGGCTACTGAACTAAAGAAGTTTGATCATTACAACTCATAAAAATAAATAGGTCTATACTGGTAAAAAATGCCGCAAAGGTTACACGAAAATTTAATTCATAAGATTGGCAAAAATCAATCAAGAACAATTTTAGGGTTCAAGAACAGTAGTATGGGTTTTGGGTTTATGCAAGAAAGGTATTATAATAAGTGTATAATTTATCAAAGGAAAAAATAGTGGAGTTTAGAACTAATTGAAGAACACGATCAATGTTAAGGGTTTAGTGTACTCACCATGATTAGTTGAAATCAAAGTCTGCCTATGAAAGAATCAGAGCTAGAGCTCATCTCAGGCAGCTCCTCTGACAAATAGGCACTCTCATATTCCTCCTCCTCAGTTGATTTTCTTGCAGCCTTTCTTTTCAAGGAAGCATTCCAATGGTCCTTTACAGCGTTCTCTGATCTGTATACACATGCCCATTGTTGTAGAAAAGAAAACGGTTAATGGGGTATTTGAAACTGGATTATATTTCCAAGAAATATTATACTCTAAAAATCTGAACAGATATTGAAAGATGAATTTAGGGAAAAAACAAATAACAAACAAGAAAAGTTGTGGGCAACCTACCGGAATGGAGCTTAGAAATGACGGCCCGTTTGGTGCCGTTTTTGAGTTGAGATCTCGCCAAGATTCTCTCGGTTTTTTGTCCATTCTCCTTTCTTAATACTTGGATCAAGACGATTACACCACCTGAAGATTTCAAAAAATAGACAGAAAGGAATCATGTGAAAAATTCTTCTGTTCTAGATTGATGCCGACCCAAACCCACCGAAACGGGATCTTTTCTCTTCCCAGGCTAATAAGATAAGGGCTCCAGCCTCGAATCTCAGTTGGCTGCTTGGCGATAGCTTTCATATTAAAGCTGTTGAGGGCGTGCATACCGCCGTACAAAATGACCTTGTAATAAAATTTCCAACTTTTTCAATAACGATAAGCTAAACAAAATGACTACTCAAGCGGGCTTAACCTTGGAGAAAACTTCCTGGTTAAGCGCGCTTGAGCCAGTACTGGGATGGGTGACCTCCTGGGACGGACCAGTGCTTCACCTCTGTGGGCATCACCTAGATGCAATGAGTGCTAAGTGGACCATACGATATCATGAGAGATGGGTTCTTGTTGAACCACTACTCATGAAACATGGGTCAATGAGTTTGACTCGAAACTACACGGTTGAATCCTGATAGCAATATCATAAAATGACTACTATTTTCGACGGAAAGCACACGGCGGAAAGAGCTGTATACCGGTGGAAATAAAATTGTTTACGAATGGGAAAAAGTTGTATACATGCGTGAGACAGGTTTTGTCTCAAAGTTCATTCTATATATAGCCTATCCGCTAATGAAACTCAAACTTAAAAATGAAAATTAGAACCATTCTTACATTGTTTGAGCTTGAAGAATTTGTTTGCCCCTTTTGATGGCTTACTCCATGGTCCCATGGGGGGCTTGGGCTTCTATTTCCATGGAGTAGGAGGTCCTATGGGAAAAAAAAAATTGTGCTACAGGATTAATTGAAATATTTTCCAGAAAAATAGGAGCCCTTACAGTATAGGAATGAATATTTTAACGGGTGAAATTGGGGTGGGGTTAGGGTGCGGTCCCATGGAGGGGGGCTTCCTGAAAAGTTTCAACGGGTGCTACTGAGCATTTCTAGGAATTTTTTAAAGGTGGTGACCCCATGAACTTATTAATGCAGCTCAGCTTAACATATTAAGCTCCAAATTTTAAGGAAGTTGGTGGTCTCATGAGCTTATTGTTGTGCAGTTCAGCCTAAAATTTAAGCTCCAAAATTTAAGGAAGCTTAAAAGTTGAGATGATTGACAAATGGCAATTAAAATTCTTAAACTGTAGGGGCAATCTCCAGCCCCACACCATTTTCACACCCTCAAATTTGCAGTCCTAAAAGGTAGGAGCTCCTATTCTTTAGCAACAGATTCCAATTAATCCTGCAGCAATTTTATTTTGACTTCATGAGACCTCCCGCTCCTTAAAAATAGATCCTGAAGCGCCTCCATCGGACCCCACCCTTCGAAATTGCCCCTCTAGCTTAGGAGTTTTTTATGCCACTTGTCTCTCATATAAAATTTTCAATTCTTATTAGAAAATAAAAATGAGATAATTTTTATTTATTTATTATTTTTTATCAAAGCACTATAGTTCATTCCTTAAATTTTGGAGTTTAAAATGTTAAGGAGAATTGCAAGATTAAATCCATGGGACCAAAAACTTTAAAATATTCCTAAAAAAGCTAAGCAGCATACACTGAGATTTTTAAGGAAGCCCCCCTCCATGGGACTGTACCCTATGTGTGCTTCTATATCGATTTCGACAGCATAATGACTTGATTTTTTGCTTGATTTGGATACAAGATGACTATGGTGATTGAAGGCTTGAGAGATTGAAATGATAAATATGATAAATTGTGGTTGCATATGGTTGAATGGTTGAGAATGGTTGAGAATGCAAAAATGGCTAAGTGTTAATCATTTACCAAGGGAGATTGGAATGGACAATGGAGATTGAAATGAGGAAGGAAGATCAAGGGTTGAAATTAAGAGTTGACCAAAGGAATTAGAAATTCATTTTTAATGTGCATGGAAATTCCTTAGGGACATGGGGAGAATAAAAAAAAAATTAATATTCCTTGGGGTATGGGGGAGAAAGCTAACTCCGAGACAAAACCCACCTATGTATGTAACATTATATCATAACATCCATCCTCCATCCCACGTGTTGGACAAAATGCTCCGACAGAAAGACCTGACAGATGGACAAAATACACTGACAGAAAGACTTGACAGATGGAGCTAAATGGTAGGTTAAACAGATGGAGATGAATTAAGTACGTACAAAATTTAAAAAACGAGCTGTGATTTTAAAAAGTAAAAAGAGCGGGATTTTTAAATCAGCAAGCGGGAGTTTTCAAATGAAATAGTGGCAACGTCGCATCTGTGAAACGATAGATATTTTCCACTGGTTGATTGTGGCCAACTAGAGAATGACGAGGCTGTAGTTTTTGGATTCTCCAACAGTGAGTTTCCAAAGATGCATTTTGGATGCCAGCAGGTATAAAACAGGGAAGGAATTTGAAGGATAGAATGTGTTGTTGGGTGTGGGAATTTCGGCATGGAAATGTTTCTTGATCTATCAAACCAGAACACATCCACTCCATTGTCGTCTGCAACTCTGTAAGTAGAAAATGGGTATTTGAATTTGGTGGATGGCAGTGATTTTATGGTTGTTATAATGGTCAGATAAACAAGCAACAATTGTTTTGATTTTCCATTTTTTAGGTCCATGTGTTGTTGAGGGAAATGGTTGTCAAATCGATAGGCGAAGCTATCGCAAGGCAGTGCAGGTGCGAGTACCCTGGCAATGGCCGCAAACATGGGGGTTTGTTTGGCAGTGGGGAACCGGCTGCTGCAGGACCAGTCAGAGGCCTTGATGGCATTGCATGTTATGATATAATCTTTGATCCCTCCTCTTCATGTTGTGCCTGTACAGGTTTCTTAAGGACCCCTGACTACTCCTAGTTTGTTTC
Source organism: Sequoia sempervirens (assembly GCA_007258455.2). Taxonomy (NCBI): domain Eukaryota; kingdom Viridiplantae; phylum Streptophyta; class Pinopsida; order Cupressales; family Cupressaceae; genus Sequoia; species Sequoia sempervirens. Next base: position 113,366,186 of record VDFB02049217.1, on the reverse strand, counting down.
CACAGCCTTCAAGGCCAAAAGATGATGAAATTATTTGCAACATCAAAATTTTAGTGCAGTTTGTCCTCAAGAATGGACTTGAGTTCTAAAACATGGCTCAGGCTAAACAAGTAGGCAATCCAAAGTTTTCATTTTTATTTGGCGGGACCATGTTCAATAGATACCATATCTTAGCCTTTTAATTTTGCAACTGAATTTAGTTTCATCGACTACCGCAAAGGTTTTTGTTAATTTATTCACTCACAGGAAGCCTTGACCTTAACCATTAGTTTTGGATCCCAGTCTAGTGTAGTTACTGTTATTCCACAGGCAACTAACACTGATTGTGTTACAATTGAAACTAGAAAAAGAGGGGTAGGTAGAAGGTTTTTTCGCCTTTTTGAAGAAATCCTATGTAGACTACTAAAAGACAATGAAATCTAAAGTTTCTTGAAATGCCCAAGGCATGTAATAGCTATTTTTTTATATAGTTTTCTACAGCATACAAATAGAGATTATGTATCTAGGAGTAGAACATGAATCATACGATTAATTTGAAGTGTTTTGTCTATGAAGATTAAATAAATTTAAGGTTTAGGACTTAAAAACCATCATAGGGTGAACTCAAGAGTAAGTCACAGGAAAATATGTGCACTATCACATTTCTGATGCATGTTTCTCTGGTACGATATTTGTGTCTTATATCCTCAAATTTTCACTTATTTTATGCCTTAACAGAGATATATTTTCTATTGTGTGCAGAGATGGTAGATTAGAAAATGCGGGTGAAGTGAAAAAAGTGGTAGTAAAACTCCTCTCTAAGAGCCTTGGAATTCCTAGTATTTTAGCAAGCTAAATAATTTCAAGTTGGTGATTTTGATCTGAACATGATAAATCCTGATGTGCTTCTAAGTTATCTTTCTATCACATTTTTGTCTCAAAATTTGTAACATTGTAAATCCTCTCTTATTATGAAGATGATGGACAATGTTCTACATTTTGAGGCCCATGCATCTTCAAAACCAACCTTAATAACATGGATCTTTACCACATATTTGATATCTAATTAAATTCACATTTCAAATAAAGATTTTCATCAGAATTAATGTAGAATCAAACTATTTAAGTAACTAATTCCTGGCCATTGGAGCGCTTGGACCCAAGAAGCACATTTAAAAGGTGTTAATTGCATAACAAATTTCAAATTGTAACAAAAGTTAATGATTGTCAATCATTTGTGTGAAGTGAACACTGTCACTTTTCTATAAGTAGATTGTGCATGCTTTGTGCAAGAGGTTGGTTAGAAGATCTGTGAGAAGTGTAAGAGACTCCATTTTAAAGAAATAGAAAGTATTTTGAGTTTGTGTCAAATATATTTTCTATTAGCTATTCATATTTTCTTTTTTTGGGATTTTGTGTAAGACATGCTTTTATCAAAATGATTCAAATTGTCTCCATTTCTTAATTATTTGCTTCTAAAAATGTATGCTTCTTAATAAACATGTTTTGTATTCATGTCAATTGGTGTTTATGGCATGCAATAAAACTTTTTGTTAAGAATTTATCTTAATAGGAAACCTCTGTGACTTAGCATATGGAATAATTAACATAGGAAAAGGATTACTAAGTAGAATCTAAATCTTTTGGGTTGAGTGGCATTTGATGGCTAAGTCTTACAAGACAAAACCAAGTAAATTAGGCTACTCAAATATGTCAGATGTATTAATGGTTTGTGTTATTTTTCTATTTGATATTTGATTATGTGTAGAAGAATAGGCAACAATCTAGGAGATTTCTAACCACCTATTCTAATTTACAAATGAAGATCAAGATGAGAATAGTTTATTTAAGTTATTAAGCCAATTTGCATGTAATGTGCAAAAGATTGGAGAATTATGTTTTGTATCTTTTATCTTCTACTTATGAACCTATGGATCTATAATTTTGCATTTGAAAATCCATCTATTATCTTGTTGATAGCTAACACAATAGAATCTAGTTACATGTGAATTGGATCTATAATTGTGTATGAAAAGCTTAGTTAAATTGGCGATTAGTTTCAAAAGAATTCATAATAAATTGTCTGATATTTGGTGCTTTTATCCTGTTAAATATGTTTAGAAGCGATTATTGTTGTAGGGCCTAAAAGGAAATATTTGACAATGGACAATGTGTTTTCCAACATTGCAATAATGTGAGCATTTTTCATAAGGAAATAATTGATAGGGGATAGTGTGTTCTCCAACACTGAAAATAATGTGAGAATTTTTCATAAGGAAATAATTGACAAGGGATAGTGTGTTTTCCAACACTGCAAATAATGTGAGCATTTTTTGTTCCAATGAAATGAAGAAAGTGAATTGTCATTTTTATTGTACCAAATAGTTTTAAAATTTTAAGGTGGACTTCATTACATTGTTGGTGTGTACGAATCAAAAAAAAATCATACTAAGAAAATATCTGACAAGGGATGGTGTGCTTTCCAACACTGCAATAATGTGAGCATTTTCATAAGAAAATAATTGGCAGGGGATAGTGTGTTTTCCAACATTGAAAATAATGTGAGCATTTTTCATAAAGAAATAATTGACAAGGGGCAGTGTGTTTTCCAACACTGCAAATAATGTGATATTTTTTTGTTCCAATCAAATGAAGAAAGTGAAATGCCATTTTTATTGTACCAAATAGTTCTAAAATTTTGAGGTCAACTTCATTACATTGTTGGTATGTATGAATCAAAAACTTTTCATAAGGAAATATTTGACAAGGGACAATGTGTTTTCCAACACTACAATAATGTGAGCATTTTTCATAAGGAAATAATTGACAACATATAGTGTGTTTTCCAACACTGGAAATAATGTGAACATTTTTAAGGAAATAATTGACAAGGGATAATGTGTTTTCCAACACTACAAATAATGTGAGCATTTTTTTTTCCAATCAAATGAAGAAAGTGAAATGCCATTTTTACTGTACCAAATAGTTGTTCTAAAATTTTAAGGTGGACTTCATTACATTGTTGGTGTGTATGCATCAAAAACTTTTCATAAGGAAATATTTGACAAGGGACAATGTGTTTTTCAACAATGCAATAATGTGAGCATTTTTCATAAGGAAATGATTGACAATGGACAGTGTGTTTTCCAACACTGAAAATAATGTGAGCATTTTTCATAAGGAAATAATTGACAGGGGACAGTGTGTTTTCCAACACTAGAAATAATATGAGCATTTTTCATAAGAAAATAATTTCAACAAGGGACAGTGTGTTTTCTAACAATGCAAATAATGTCAATATTTTTTTGTTCCAATGAAATGAAGAAAGTAAATGCCATTTTTACTGTACCAAATAGTTGTTCTAAACTTTTAAGGTGGACTTCATTACATTGTTGGTGTGTACGAATCAAAAACTTTTCATAAGAAAATATCTAACAAGGGACAGACTGTTTTCCAACACTACAATAATGTGAGCATTTTTCATAAGGAAATAATTGATAGGGGACAGTGTGTTTTCCAACATTGAAAATAATGTGAGCATTTTTCATAAGGAAATAATTGACAAGGGACAGTGTGTTTTCCAACACTGCAAATAATGTGAGCATTTTTTTGTTCCAATCAAATGAAGAAAGTGAAATGCCATTTTTACTATACCAAATAGTTGCTCTAAAATTTTAAGGTGGACTTCATTACATTGTTGGTGTGTACGAGTCAAAAAAATTTCATAAGGAAATATCTAACAAGGGACAGTGTGTTTTCCAACATTGCAAATAATGTGAACAATTTTTTGTTCCAATCATATCAAGAAAGTGAAATGTCATCTTTACTCTAACCAAAGAGTTGTTCTAAAATTTGAAGGTGGACTTCATTACATTGTTGGTGCGTACGAAACAAAATCTTTTCGTAAGGAAATAACTGACAGGGCATAGTGTGTTTTCCAACACTACAAAATAATGTGAACATTTTTTTGTTCCGATTAGATGAATAAAGTGAAATACCATTTTTACTATACCAAAGAGTTATTCTCAAATTTGAAGGTGGACTTCATTACATTCTTGGTGCATATGAAACACACACTTTACATAAGGAAATAATTGACAGAGGACGGTGTGTTTTCTAATGCTGCAAATAATGTGAACATTTTGTATTCCAATCAGATGAAGAAAGTGAAATGTCATTTTTACTGTACCAAAGAGTTCTAAAATTTTAAGGTGGACTTCATTACATAGTTTTTGCTTATAAAAAAAAAACAAAAATCATAAGGAAATAACTAACATTTTTCCATGTTTTAGAGTTGAATGGGTTGTTTTAGAACTTTACATAAGGAAAATAAATTCTTGTTTAGTAATTTTCACATATGTAAATAGTCCCACTTTTGATATAATTACAACAAGCCAAGACAAATATGTCAAAGTCAACAATCTCTCATCAATTATATGAATCAAATTAATTTTTAGGTGTAGATTTATTTAAATCTATTAAAATACAATTATTTTAGAGTTTCTCAAACACAAATTTGAACTAAGATTCTAATATATATTTTTTTAAAACTTTTATTTTAAACACATTGACAAACCAATTCCTTATATTTTCAAAATATTTTTTTTCCTGCAAAATCCAAATAAATATCACCTTTAATTATTTAAGTTCTAAACTTATTACTCTAATCCCAACCCCACATCCTAAATTTTATTATTATTTAATTATTTTCTTAAAATATTAAGGCATGACAATATTGAGGAGGATGTTAAATTTATGTTGAAAATCCTACTAAAACTTGGTTTGGGAGAAGAAACATATGGCCTGAATTCATGTTTAAAGAAGATTATTTACCATCTATTTTGGGTATGTTTTATGTCTGCCAGGTGGTAGTATCATCTACAACATAGAAGTTTGATATTGTGATTGGATATAGAAGTAATGTATCCTCTTGGCTAAAGGTAAAGAAATGACCCCAATCAAAAGTCCACTTTTCGCTTATCTTATTATTTGGATTCAAAGTGTTACTACTCACAAGATTCATTGTAGTCTAAATTTGATCTTCTTTCTTATTTTGTTTAGGAATGTGTTTTTTTAAAAGATGGGCTTTGGAAGACGCCCTTTACTGATGGATCGAAGGAAAAAATTGGGGTGTATGCAATGGGGACTCATAAAAAGGCTTCCTAGGCAATTCAATGGATGGCACACGAGTCACATGGGACATTTGCACTTCAATGGACCCAATCATCATTTCAACATATTACAAGTTATAGAATGAAGATTGTATTGTAGCACAATAGTTATTTCTAGAGCAGAACAAATCATTTTGATTCTACATTAATGTAATTTGATTCCTTAAATGTAGCCCTTGGTTGTTATTATACTTCATCCAATAGGGTAGAAACATTATTTAGGAGAATTTTTGTGTCAGAGAAATGAAAAGAAGATCAATGGGAATGGATTTAGACAATATTTTTGAAGTGGTAGAGAAATATGATCTTGTGTAATGTTTGAAATGCTATTAGTGTTTGAGCTCATTTTACATATTTGAATTATTGCGAGCAACTGAAATATGAATATTTTATGCTCTTCGCATTGTAAGATTCATGGATTGTAGATCAAAAATACATCATGAAGATTGTATGTTCCTAGATGGAAGTATATAGACAAGTTGTAATTGCACAGAGATACAATTGTTTAGTATGGTGAAAGAAGGGTTGTCCTCTAAAAAGAATGTGGCATGAATCTTGTATGGGTAACCTATGTTATTGATGTTCTCAACAATTTATCAAGTCATTTGCATCTAAAAAATTTATTGTCCTCATTAACTGATAATCCAAAGATGGTTTTGATATGCCCTTCTACTGACCTACCTTTTACATTTTTGCATTCATGGCCCATTTTTAGTTCCTATAGATCTGATTAAAGCTTAAATTGTTTCTACAGGCAATCTTTTTTCGCCCTTATTTTACATTCTTGCATCCTCTAATACTCATGGTGTTTTTGTTTCCTACAGATTTGATTAATGCTTACGTTGTTCAAATGTGCATGAATGTGTTTCATAAAATTAATTACTACCAAAGAGGTAGATGTGTTTCAGTGATTGGATTTACATAGTTAAGTGATTGGAAGTTTGGTCAATGTTTAATTAGCTTTGTGTTGTCAATGTGTTGTAGGTATAGGTAGGTGTAGTATTTTTATTTAAGGGGTTATAATTTAATCTTCATCTAATTACAGTCACAAGTGCTCATGTGACCATATCAACGTAAATTTTAAGATTGATGTGGATCTGAATTTAACAGATCTTATGGTTAAAAATAGGAGATGATAGATTTGGGATTAGTAATCATTTTGGGAAGAATTTTATGTTGAGATCATATTAGGATGAATATGGTAATTTGAGACAAACTTGTAATTATGAATTTTTGCATTTGTAAAGTTGTTTTATGTTATTTGATTACTTTTTGTCTAATGTATGTTATTTGATTAGTTATTTTCTTATGATTTTTTTTGTTTCGTATGCATCAACAATGTAATAATGTCCACTTTCAAATTTTAGAACAACTCTTTGATATAGTAAAAATGGTATTTTAGTTTCTTCATTTGTTTGGAACAAAAAAATGCTCACATTATTTGCAATGGTAGAAAACACAGTATCCCCTATCAATTATTTCGTTATGAAAAGTTTTTATTTCGTATACACCAAGAATGTAATAAAGTCCACCTTCAAATTTTAGAATAACTCTTTGGTATAGTAAATGACATTTCAATTTCTTCATCTGATTGGAACAAGAAAAATCTCACATTATTTCTGGTGTTGGAAAACACATTGTCCCTTGTCAGTTATTTACTTATGAAATTTTTTGTTCCATACGCACCAACAATGTAATGAAGTCCAACTTCAAATTTTAGATCAACTCTTTGGTACAATAAAAATAACATTTCACTTTCTTCATCTGATTGGAACAAAAAAAATGCTTACATTAAATCTGTAGTGTTGGAAAACACATTGTCCCCTATTAGTTATTTCCTTATGATTTTTTTTGTTTCGTATGCACCAACAATGTAATGAATTCCACCTTCAAATTTTAGAACAACTCTTTGGTACAATAAAAATGGCATTTCACTTTCTTCATTTGATTGGAACAAAAAAATGCTCACATTATTTGTAGTGTTGGGAAACACATTGTCCTCTGTTAGTTATTTCCTCATCGAAAGTTTTTTGTTTCATACACACCAAGAATGTAATGAAGTCCACCTTTAAATTTTTGAACAACTCTTTGGTACAGTAAAAATGACATTTCACTTTCGGAGTTCACCCCATAGTGTGACGACAAGTCATTTGGGCATGTTGATAGGGCGTCCCAGGTTCGATTCGTTCCAACTTCCTTAGGTGGATGGAGGAAGGTGTACGGGTGGTATTGCTCACAACATATTATGGCGCAGAGTTGGAGCATGGCAGTCGAACCTGCCGGAAGGAGATCATAGGTCAAAGGACGGAGGATACAGTGGACTATCAAAGGAATAAACGATCGTCAAGAGTACGAGAAGAGCAGGAGGGAAGGAAGCTATCCATGGTGGTAGATATCACCCAGTAGCAAGGAAGGTGCGAGGTGTGGGCACTGGAAGGAGAGACGTGGAACAACAGAAGATAGAGGATGCCCCGAGAGTTAAAAGGAGGACGAAGAAGACAAGGAGAGCGGATTGAGAGAGGATGGCAGGGAGAGGAGGAGAAGACAGGTGGAAGGTGGATGAAGTATAGGGGGAGCAGAAGGAGATAATTGAGGGAGGAAGGAGATGAGAGATAAGGAGGACTAGGTGACGGGTGGAAAGGATGAAAGGAGGAGTGATGGGTGTGGAGAGATAAGGAGGTGAAGAAAGATATGAGGATCTAATGTGCAGGGTGAAGGAGAGGATGGTGTGCGGGATGGAAGGCTAGCACTAGCATAGTGGAGAGATAAGGAGTTGCAGGGAAAAATTGCTTAGCGCAGTGGAGAGATAAGGTGATGGAGGGATAAGGAGATCATTTCAGAGAGATAAGGTGGTTTCACTGGAGCCTGGAGTGATAAGGAAGAGAAAAGGAGGCTGGAGAGGAGGCTTGAGGAGGAAGCAGAGATGTGGTTTGGGGTTCAGTCCAGGAACTTGGCACATAGTCAGCTCACCCATCAGCGACTGTTGTAGAAGGTTGTTGTTGAACCTTGACACATAGTCTCTCAGTGAGCTCAATGGAGAGATAAGGAGAGATGATGGGGATGAGGTCCCCCAAAAAATGTGGCCTCACAGGTTCATAGCTCTAGTCAAAAGCGCTTACAAATAAATAAAAAAATGACATTTCACTTTCTTCATTTGGTTGGAACTAAAAAATTCTCACATTATTTGTAGTGATAGAAAACACACTATCACCTGTCAGTTATTTCTTTATGAAAAGTTTTTGTTTCATATGCACCAAGAATCTAATGAATTCCACCTTCAAATTTTAGAACAACTCTTTGGTACAGTAAAAATGCCATTTCACTTTCTTCATTTGATTGGAATGAAAAAATGCTCACATTATTACAATGTTGGAAAACACATTGTCCCTTGTTAGTTATTTCCTTATGAAAAGTTTTTGTTTCATACGCACCAACAATATAATGAAGTCCACCTTCAAATTTTAGAAAAACTTTTTGGTACAATAAAAATGGCATTTCACTTTCTTCATCCAATTGGAACAAAAAAAAGCTCATATTATTTGCAGCGTTGGAAAACACATTGTCCCTTGTCAATTATTTTTGTATGATTTTTTTTTGTTTTGTATGCACCAACAGTGTAATGAAGTCCATGTATTTAAGAACCTTTTTTTGTTAGAAATTATAATCATGTAGGTACATAGAGTAGATATAGAACTCATTGGTGTAGTATTTAATAAACTATTACAATTTATAATAATTCATATACTCATAATCATAACACCTTGTTCTTTCCAACCTCCAATTATGCATAGACAGTATGATTGTAATGAAAACCTTTTGTTATTTAGAGAGTAAAAATGTAATGAAAGGCACCTTAAAATTTACATCTATTATTGAGAGGTTTTGTATTGCATATCAATTTATGCAAGCAAATAAAGTGAGAGATGGTGCTATAAGTGGAGTTGAACAAATGAAATCAAAGATTCTTGAACTTAAAAATTTCATGGAACAAATACAATTAGAAATAGGGCATGTGCAGGATCATGGTATGCCAAAAAGTGGCAATGGAGAAAAAAATACGTGTTTCTACGACTCAAAAATGCGAAAAGGGTGAGTTGACTTTTTGGGGCTCGGGTGACTACCAAGGCAGAGGGAAAACTTAGATTTAAGAATCGGATATCCGATTTTTTTGACATATATATACATAGCATTTCGGGCGACCAAAACTCATTTTTACATTCGCATTCGGCTCAACCGCGGCGTGGAAAGCGCAAATCAGATATCCGATTTGAAATCCATCTCCAACAGGTAAAATTCTTGATTTTTTATTTGCTCTAATCAAATTTTCAATTAGATTTGTTTAATTTTAGTTGATTTTTTTCAAAATAGGGTTTTGTGGTAGATTTTTTATGAAAAAGTTGAATTTAGCATGGATTTTGATGAAAATTGTATGTTTGCAATGGATTTTGATGAAAATTGAATGTTTGCAATGGATTTTGATGAAAATTGAATGTTTGCAATGGATTTGGATTAAAAATTAGAGAATTTTATTAATTTTTGTTAAAAACTAGGGTTTTTGTTGGATTTTAAAAAAAAACTAGGGTTTTTTATACTATTTTCATTTATATTCTAATATAGTAGATTCTAATATTCCTTCGGTAGCTAGTTTCACAAAATTTTTGACTAATGCTCAAAATCCTTTTGGAAAATAAGTTTCCTCTCCCACAATAATGCCTTCTATTCCCAACTTTACACCTCCAATCATAGCATCAATGATGGAATATGCAATGGTTTAAACTCAAGCTTAGGAATTTCTAGTGGAAATTATAATAGTTTTGTCCCTTCACCTATAACACCTTCATATTCATCACCCCTCCTAAACATGAAATATAATATCCCACCATTCCTCCATACTAGTTCACCATACTTGAAAAACTCTCACAACATGTGGCCCAATGATTTTGTGATAAATCAACTTTTTTATTTAAAGCATGAGATTATTACAACAACAAATTTCAAACTTAAACCAAAATCAAACCAATAGTAAACATCCAAAATACCTTACACATAGTTCATTAATTTTCACTATTTTAAATACACCTATACTACAAAACATTGAAATACCTCACTTTGGAAAGTACAATGGTAAAAAATATCCTAATAACCATTTGTTAGTTTTTACTACCTTGTGTAGAGACTTTATTTTGAAGATTCACTCATAGTGAAACTCTTTTCTAATCATTGAAAGATATGGCCTTGGATTGGTTTTGTTCATTGTCAAACAATCAATTACCTCCTTTACACAACTCATTAATGATTTCCTCCAACACTTTCAAGTGAACATCAGTCCTCAAGTTACATTAACAAATTTAGTTCATTGTAATCAAGGACCTAAAGAGAAAATAAAAAACTTTATGAAATGATATAATCCTTTTATTTGAAATTATCCTATAGTCTTCAAGATGTTGACATTCAAAGGGTGTTTATAGGTAACTTACAACCTAATATTCAAGATAAGAAATTGCTAATGAAATATCCATCCTTAACATGTTTTTGTATAACCCTTCATGATTATCGAATATTGATTAGTTGGTATGAAGGTACCCCTTCATAGTCTCCTATTGGTCAATCATATAAGTCATGCCTCAAAACAACTATCAATCATTTAAAAAGAAAAACAAAA
>VDFB02049217.1:113328671-113355274 GCA_007258455.2 Sequoia sempervirens | reverse complement strand
CACCAAATAGATTTTGTTTTTTAAAAAATAAACCTAGTAGTTTAGAAACTACATTCAATTTCCCATAGAATCTATTCTTACATCTTTTTGAAATAATATAGATAACTTATTCAAATTTTTACATCAAGTTGCCTAACTCTAATTGTTCTGAATTTTCATTGCCACTTAAGGGCTTGTTTGGCATACCATGATCCTGCACATACCCATAGATGAAAAGGAAAAGGAAAAATTAGATCTAAGTGAAAAACAGAGAATCAATTGGGTGGAGACATGAAAGTCTTATTTGAAAAGGTAAACAAGTCTTGTAAAGAACTTGTTAAAAGAAACATCTACATTTTCTAATCATAGACACTCTCAAACCTAAGAAAAAGTTGCTACAAAGCTACATAAAAGTATTCAAGACATTGAAAACTCTATCCAAGGAAGGGATGTTGCTATCCTAAGAGGGTTCATGAGGGAGCAACTGATCTAAAGATTCAAGTAAAATATGAAAAAGAAGTTAGAAGATAATGATAACAAATAGTAAGGGGTGTTAATAGGTAAGACTAATGGGGATGAAGAAAAATGTGTCGATGATCAACTTCTCGATGCAATTACAATAATTACAGGTTGGAAAACATAGGGTGTTATGAACCCTACAACCCATATACTATTGTAAAACCCTCTACATGTAACAACACATTCTTGTAAATATATTTCATGTATAATTTCTTGTGTAACCACACATTTAAGATGATAAAATCCCCTACTTACAACATTACTTCATTATAGTTATTCATAGTTCTTTCTAAACATTAGTCTATCAGCTTCACATTTCTGGTTGAACTAATAATTCATGGAAAATATTTATGACTAATAATTCATAGACTCATAATCATAATGTTTAAGGGGGTTATATTCAATCTAATGAGTTCAAACTAATGATTGAAATTTAATATTATTGAAACTTTTCTCCACTTCTTGGTTGCAATACATGCATCTTCTATCTTGGCTATATCAAATGCTAAAATGATAATTCACATTTATTCGAGCCTTTTGATACTATGTTTCTTTTATTGGTGTAGAGAGAAGACTTATAAATAGAAAGTGAGTAGCATGATCAGAGAAGACACTTTATAAAGTGATCTATGTGACTAGAGGAGATGTTATACATTTCAATTTTCAAAGCTTATGGTTACAATTATGAATCTTTGATTCAAAGCCATTTATTTAGCTAGTATAAATTTGATGTGGATTTTGGATGTCATAATAGGTTGGTACTCTAATTTGGACAAAGGGAGTAGAATTCACACTTGAAAACATTCACAATATAAAGAAAGATTTGCCTAATATTCGAGAGGAAAATGAGGACTTTGAAAATGTTGAGCACTCAGGAAGAGTAGTTGCTACTAAAACTGTTGTATATACATAAAATATCTCATTGTAGAGAATGGATCACTATCATTTAGGGTTTTTGTCTTCCTATTAGAGGACCATCTTCCTCATTTCTATGATCTTGAATTGTATAAAATATTTGGGGATGACAACCCTTCCATGTAGCATAGATTTTTACATCTAATCTATGTAAAGTTGATGTTATCAATAGATAAACTTTTCGTGTACAAAATTTTATCCTGTTAAAGAATAGATCAAATGATTTTTGCCCAATATACTTTATGTTCTATATCTACATCTAAAACAATATGAAACCATGGGTGAAAAAATAGATATAGTCTCAATGTCATGGACTAGTATCCAAAGTATTATGAAGAAATTGAAATTCTAAAATGTTGGATTCACAAGATAGCAGTAATGTTTAATTTTATGCAGGGTGCTGCCACAATAATGGGTTACACTTTTTGGGACATCTTGATTTTTGCCTGAAATCACATATTTTTAGAAAATACAATGATTTATGACTTTAAAGGTTCCATTTAAATTATTTTAATCAAATAGGGATTGATCAAACCCCCTTAGATCAAACCCCCTTGGATAGAACCTTGTTAGATTTAAACCATACCTATAATCGAGTCTCCTCTACACCTATCAAAATGCTAATAAAAAACCACTTTTGATTAACCTTTTGGGTGATCAAATGAATTCATTTAAATTTATGTTTTGTAAGCCTGCAGCCCTTATTATAAGCTTCCCAAAAAGTATAATTTTATGTATGTTTAATTTGATTATTATATTTATTTTTTATTTCTTGTGAATGTAGGATTTTCAATGAACATCAATTTCTTTATTTCACACATACGAAAAAATAGAAAAATAGAGAAAAAAATTTCTAAAAAATACATGTCCACTAGGTATTGATGTCCTTATTCCAACAAAAAAGAAGAAGCTTAATTCAAATGAATACAAAAAAAGTTATGCGGGCCGAAGTACACCTATGTCCAAATTATAATTACGCTGACTTGGAAAATTAATTAAAAAAAATAAAAAAAATATATATAACAAAAAATTATGAAAAAATATCCATTCCCTAGATATTGGTGTGAAAAATTTGCATTTTAAAAATTAGAATTTTATCCTGTCTATAAAAAAAGTTACGTGGGTCAAGTAAACATCACTTTTTAAAAATGTTGATTAGTAGAAAACACAAGTTATTAAAAACTACATAAAATGATTCACAATTTTTTAAATTTTTTTTAAAAAAAAATATAATTAGAATCTACACAAAATATCTAACAAATCACTAGTTTGATTCATCTCCAAAACCTTAATGGTTTAGCTGCTATAGGTGTAAGAAAGTGAATGTCTGGTGAAAAATCCTGATTTTAATGTCAAGTTTGGCCAAAAACTATAACCCATCATTGTGGGATCACCCTAGCACATCATCCTCAAAATATACAAATATGCCTCAAAACATACCTAGATGGTTATAAATCAATAACATTTGTATTATTGACGAAAGATGTGCCACAAATTTTTTGGGTTCTACCAAATTAATGTCATCATCATATGAACAAGGGGTACATCATTAGAATATAGTGACGAAAAACTGTCCCCTGTTAGTTATTTCCAATGTTAGAAAACACACTATCCCTTGTTAGTTATTTCTAGACATCTTACATTCTAATGGTGTCCCCTGTCCACTTTTCCTACATAGGGGACAGTGTGTTTTCCAACACTACAAACAATGTGAGCATTTTTTGTTCCAATCATATCAAGAAAGTGAAATGTCATTTTTACTGTAACCAAAGAGTTGTTCTAAAACTTGAAGGTGGACTTCTTTACATAACTAACAAGGGATAGTGTGTTTTCCAACACTACAAATTCATAAGGAAATAATTGAAAAGGGATAGTGTGTTTTCTAGCACTGGAAATAATGTGAGCATTCTTTTGTTCCCTATTGGAAAATGCACTATCCCCTGTTGGAAAACACATTGTCCCCTATTAGTTATTTCAAATTTTAGAAAACACACTATCCCCTATTAGTTATTTCTAGACATCTTACATTCTAATGATGTCCCCTATCCACTTTTCCTACACAGGGGACAGTGTGTTTTCCAACATTGCAAACAATGTGAGAATTTTTTTGTTCCAATCATATCAAGAAAGTGAAAAACACACTGTCCCTTGTTAGTTATTTCCAATGTTGGAAAACACACTATCCCCTATTAGTTATTTCCAATGTTGGAAAGGGGAAAACACACTATCCCCTATGTTTTCCAACACTGCAAATTCATAAGGAAATAATTGACAAGGGACAATGTGTTTTCCAACACTGCAAATAATGTGAGCTTTTTTTGTTCCCTATTGGAAAACACATCATCCCTTATTGGAAAACACACTGTCCCTTGTTAGTTATTTCCAATGTTGGAAAACACACTGTCCCCTGTTAGAAAACACATTGTCCCATGTTAGTTATTTCCAATGTTGGAAAACACACTGTCCCCTGTTAGTTATTTCTAGACATCTTACATGCTACTAATGTCCCCTATCCACTTTTCCTACATAGGGGGCAATGTGTTTTCCAACACTGCAAACAATGTGAGCATTTTTTTGTTACAATCATATCTCCAATGTTGGAAAACACACTATCCCTGTTGGAAAACACACTGTCCCCTGTTAGTTATTTCCAATGTTGGAAAATACTCTGGACAAATAATGTGAGCATTTTTTTGTTTCAATCAAATGAAAAAAGTGAAATGCCAGTTTTACTATACCAAATAGTTCTAAAATTTTAGGGTGGACTTCATTACATTGTTGGTGTGTACAAATCAAAAACTTTTCATAAGGAAATATTTGAAAAGGGATAGTGTGTTTTCTAACACTCCAATAATGTGAGCATCTTTCATAAGGAAATAATTGACAGGAGACAGTGTGTTTTCCAAGACTAGAAATAATGTGAGCATTTTTCATAAGGAAATAATTGACAAGGGATAGTGTGTTTTCTAACAATACAAATAATGTGAGCATTTTTTTGTTCCAATCAGATGAAGAAGTGAAATGCCATTTTTACTGTACCAAAGATTTGTTATAAATTTGAAGGTGAACTTCATTGTATTCTTGGTGTGTATACAACAAAATAAACTTTTTATAAGGACATAATTGATAGGGGATAATACGATACACCCTAATATAGTATATTATGATCATTGCATGGTAAAAGTGAGCCTTCAATTGTTCAATTAATCAATTATAGTGTAAATATGGATAAAATTAATCATTTCTAGTTTCATGTAATGGATTAATGCAATGATGATAGATGTTAGGTTTAGGGTTTATGGTTTAAGGTTTAACCTAATGGATCTATGCAATGATGATGATGGATTAACCCAAAGAGAGACATAAATATGGTGTTGAAAGACCTTATAATGAAGAAATTGAAGAAAGAGGAAGTAGTAGTTCATAAAGAAATAAAAGAATAGATGAATATTAGATAGATGGAGGATGATATGGTAGATGTAGTCAAACAACCTTCATCATAGAATTAAGGTTGTATAGAGAGAGAGAACTAAGGTTGATTCATCATTAGTGCCTCTTTCTTCTATATTATTTAAGATGCCTTCTCCTATAGAATTTGATTCTTTCAACGTATGGTGCTCATTCTACTAAGCTCTATTTTGAAATAGAGAAAGATCTTAGGACTTCAACTCTACTTGAGATTTCAAATGTGAAAGCTTCTTTTGCAATGGCAACAATGTTGCAATTTCTACTTCAATTCCCTCCCACCCTACCACTCCCTATCTCCCTCCTTTCCTCTTTCTCTCCCTCTATCCCTCCCACCCTACAACTACCTATCTCACTCATTCCCTCTTTCTCTCCCTCCCTCTATCCCTACTACCCTACCACTTCGTATCTCCCTACATCCCCCTCTCTCTCCCTTAGATTAATAAATTTATATTACCCTAAAATTAACCTAATTAATTAATGCAATGATGCTATATGTTAGGTTTAGGGTTTAGGGTTTAAGGTTTAACCTAGAATGGAGAGAGAAATAGAGGAAGGAGAGAGATATGTAGTGTTAAGGTGGGAGGGATAGAGGTACACATATAGAGAGGGGATGGGAGAGGTATGCATAGAGAGAGTGAGAGGGAGGGAGGGAGGGAGGGAGGTAGGGAGGGGAGGAAGGGGTAGGTGGAGAGAGGTTTTGTGGGAAGGAGGGAGAGAGAGAGAGGGAAGGAGTGAGATAGGGAGAGGTAGTTAATTAGAGGGACAAAGGAAGGAGAGAAAAGTTAGGAGGGATGGTGAGAGATGAGAGATACAAAGAAGTATAGAGGTATGGGGGGAGGGAGAGGTCTAGCGAGGTGGCATGGGAGGGATAAAGGGAAGAGAGGAACAAAGGGAGGAGAGAAAGGATAGGAGGGATGGTGAGCTCAAATGAGAGATACAAAGAAGTATAGAGGTATGGGGGGAGGGAGAGGTCTAGCGAGGTGGCATGGGAGGGATAAAGGGATAAAGAACAGTGGTATTTGATTATTTTCTCCTTCAAATATCTTCAATAACCATCTACAATGAGTCTCCAATGATCATTTTATAATGTCTACATGCACCATTCTTCATAAGCAACACCTTCCATTGTTGTCTTTATTTTCACAACTTCATGTCTTTTAGATTGCAACTCTCTCTCAATATCATGAACCTCCTTTTCTTTTGATGATAAAATAGTCTTCTTATCTTTTACTTCCTTTTCTAAGTGGTTAATTTTAGTCTTCTATTTTTTGCTATAGTTTCAACACTTCCAACTATTTCTTTTTCTACGCTTAGATCTAATTTTTCCTTTCCTTATCATTTATTTCTAATTGTATTTGTTCCAAGGAATTCTTAAGTTCAAGAATATTTGACTTCATTTGTTCAAATCCACTTATATAATCATCTCTCACTTTCTTTGCTTGCACAAATTCATACACAATACTGTAAAACCTCTTCATTTTATCTACTTTTTCATGGCCATTTTCCCATTGCATATATTGCATACACAACTTCCTCAACTTCTCAAGAACAAGAAGCATCTCTTCAATACATTATATATCTCATTCACTTTGGTCTACTTATGTTCATGTGTTTTTAGAGCATATTCCTTTTTCATTTTATACATTCTAGAACATGTTGCCTCCAGTTCTATATTTCCATTTTCCCATTGCACACAGTGCACTTGCTCCTTCCTAAACTTCTCAAGAGAAGGAAGAATCTCTTGAGTTAATAGATTATGTATTATCATTCTTCCAAACCATTTTTCACCATCCCCCTCCACCATAACAACCCACAAACATTATCCATGTCACTCCTCCATGCTATAAATCCAAATTGGGTGCCTATGTCCCACAATCCATCATCACATCTCCCCCTCCTACTAAGTCTATTTTGAGTCCTTCTATCCCTCCTACCCTACCACTCCCTCCTTCCCTCTCTCTCCCTCCCTCCTCTTTATCTCCAAATAATATGGTCGAATAGACCTACAAGAATAATATGTGCACTTGCTTCCCCTCATGCCTATTTATCCTTCTCTATTCCATAGGAGGTGGTGTGTGTGAGAAATAGAGAAGAGGGGAGAGAGAGGTAGAGAGAGGGGTAGGTAGAGTGAGGGAGATTTGGAGTGGGAGGGATGAAGGGAGGGAGAGAGAGGGAAGGAGGAAGTGAGTGATAATAGGAGGGTTAGGCTGAAAGAGAGAAGGGGGAAAGAGGAACAAAGGGAGGGAGAGGAAGGCTACTTTATTTGAGTTTTTCTTTTGTATTGCATCCATCTTCACCATTAGCTCCTTATGTACCTTCTCTTGCACTATTTCAACCTTATGTTCTTTCTATAATTGTGAAATTTTATATGGATTTGGATATTTTAACCTATTCAATTTTAACTTATCAACCGTCTCTATTGGCACTAAAATATATTTACTATCATTGTGTTTCTACGTGGAGAGAGGTTGTGTTTGTGTGTGTGTGTGTGAGAGAGAGAAATAATAAAGTGTTGATTTTTACAAGACTTTTCTACCATTTTAGATAAGCGTTGATTTTTCATTTTCCTTATTGCATATTTCCAATTATATTTTTTCCATGGAATTCTTAAGTTCAAGAATCTTTGACTTCATTTAGTCAACTCCACTTATAGCATCATCTCTAACTTTATTTTCTTGCACAAATTCATATTCAATACAAAACCTCTTGAAAAAGGGATAAAGGGAGTGACAAAGAGAGGGGTAGGTGGAAAGAGAGAGGAGGAAAGAGGAACAAAGGGAGGGAGAGGAAGGTTACTTTATTTGAGTTTTTCTTTTGTATTGCATTCATCTTCACCATGGGCTCCTTATGTACCTTCTCTTGCACTATTTCAACCTTATGTTCTTTCTATAATTGTGAAATTTTATATGGATTTGGATATTTTAACCTATTCAATCTTAACTTATCAACCATCTCTTTTGGCACTAAAATATTTTTATTATCATTGTGTGTAGGTGGAGAGAGGTTTTGTGTGTGTGTATGTGAGAGAGAGAGAGGAATAATAAAGTGTTGATTTTTACAAGACTTGTCTACCATTTTAGATATAGGTTGATTTTTTGTTTTCCTTATGATATATTTCCAATTGTATTTGTTCCATGGAATTCTTAAGTTCAAGAACCTTTGACTTCATTTATTCTTGACTCCACTTATAGCATCATCTCTAAATTTCTTTTCTTGTACAAATTCATATGAAATATAAAACCTCTTGACAAAGGGATAAATGGATTGAAAAAGAGAGGGGTAGGTGGAAAGAGAGAGGAGGGAAAGAGGGACAAAGGGAGGAAGAGGAAGGTTAGGATGGATGATGAGATAGGAGCGATAGAGGGAAGTATAGAGGAATTGAGATAGGGAGAGGGTGAGCGGGGTTGCTTGTTTATAGAGGGAATATAGAGAGAGTTAGGGAGAGAGGGAGGGGTAGGTAGAGAGAGATAGTGGAGACAGGTTGTGTGTGTGTGAGGGAGAGAGAGGGGGAAGGAGAGACATAGTGAGTGGTAAGGTGGGAGGGATAGAGGTACATATAGAGAGAGGGTGGGAGAGGTATGTATAGAGAGAGTAAGAGAGAAGGAAGGAGGGATGAACAGATGGATAATGTGGGGGGTAGGTGAAGAGAGGTTGTGTGTGAGGGAGACCAAAGAAGTAGACCAAAGTGAATGAGAAGTGAGGTGGGATGTATTGAGGGGAAGGTAGGTAGAGAGGGAGAGGGCACTAACTCATTTGACTACAAAATCCTACGAAAGATGTATAATTAGATGTATTGTGACCTGGTACTTGTGAATATTTAATGTGAAACTTTCAATTTTTTCAAAATTTATGCTCGATGTTCATCGAAATTTCGATGAACCTAATTTTCGTCAAAATTTTGATGAAAATCAAGTTTGTCAAAATTTCAACAAACGTTGGGCACAACTTTTGAAAAAAAATGAAAATTTCACATTAAAAAGTCTATTTTAATTTGTAATTTATTAAATTCAAACACATCCAAAAGTATGTGCCTTGCTTTAATTGAAAATAATTCTATATTATAGAATATAGTTTTTTAAATTTTAAGATGAAAATAGCAAGGAAAAATCAAACAAATATCTTTATGATTTAGAAGTATATTGGCGTGAAATTAAATATGAGTATTCCAATGTAAAAACTACAAAGAATGGAAACAATTCTTTCAACACGTAAACTATTATGTAGTAGTCAATTAAAATGAAAAAGCTTACTCTATATTAAAGTTAGTATACACAACTAAGAAAATGATCTAAATAGTCTAATAATTTGATGAACAGTGATTTTTGTCGAAATTTCGACAAACGTATACCAACATATACTATTGTATTTTTACCAACATATATATTATAGTTTTACTAACATATACTATTGTATGCTTTTATGGCTTCTTAGTTAATATATATATTTTTATTATTGATCTTTTTGATATTTTTTATAAGTTATTATTAGATGATACACAATGGATTCCTTTTAATTTTTTATATTTGAAGATACATAACTAATTACAAGGATAATATAAAGAAGATATATCTATATATGTATCATTTGTGAGTTTCTAAAATATTTTACTTCCATGTCAACCACTTTCTTTACTTCAATTGAGAAATATAATACCTCTATAATCTTGCACTTATCAAGTGTCAATAAAATAAAATTCAAGTACTTAGCTATCAATTTTCTCTTGAATATTGATCTAGTAATAATATACTATCCAACTAATACTCATCCAATGATATCATCTTGCATTGATTTGTGTTACTTGACCATCACATAATTGAACCAAGTAGCACTTTAGAAATACCACATACATAGTCTTCTCTTTCTACAAACCCCCCATTGTATTCATAAGGGTTTTATTGTAGGTCCCATCAAATACTATGCCCTAATCATGTAACAAGTAGATAAGTCATCTTTACTAAGGTTAAACAAGGCTGTTTTATCACAAAATACAATAGTTTTTAGTTTTAAGTGTTAGATTTTTGTTTTGATTATAAGGTTTATCTTGTAGGTTTAAGGTATGAATTTAAGGCTCTTACAATGACTTTTCAACCAATGGTATTATTCTATCCTATCTCTACCATTCTAGTTCTAAAATAAAACATACAAATCAAACTTAACTAGCAATCACACCTTAGTGTGCAATGGGTACGCCGAAAAAAGTGTGGAATTTCAATTAGGATAAATTTTGGTCTATTTTTTGCATACATTTATGCAATACATGAGGTAAATTGGTAGAACATTTAGCAAATGATGTTGTTTGTGCAACAAAGGTCTCAATGGAGAAATCATAGCTTCAAATAAACTATGCATCCACTTACAAGGATCCAAAGATGATTGAAATAAAACAACTGAATTAGGAAGATGATCAAGCTCCATTACCAATAGGCTCATGTTATGCTTGCAATAAGGAGAGAGGGAGAGAGAGAGATGGAGAGGTAGTGATAGAAAGAGGGAGAGATAGAGTGGGGAAGAGTGAGATATAGATGGGTAATGAGATAGAGATAGAGAGGAAGATAGAGATAGAGATGGAGATGTAGAAGGAGAGGGATATGGAGAGGAGGAGAGGAGAGAAGGATAGGGAGAGATAAAGAGAGAGAGGAGAGAGGGATAGATAGAGATGGAGGAGATAAATATATAAAGAGGGATAGAAATTAGGGAGATAGATGGATGGATAGAGAGAGGGAGATATGTGTAGAGATAAAGGGGGAGAGAGGAAAATAGAGGTAGAGATGAAGATAGAGTGAGAGAGGAAGAGGGAGACAAAATGTAGATAGAGAGATATAGGTAGAGGGAGAGATAAATATAGAGAGAGATAGGGATAAAAAGAGGGAGAGATAGTGAGGACAAGATAGAGAGATATAGAGGGAGAGGGAGATGAAGAGATAAAGAGATATAGATGGTGAGATAGAGTGATAGAAAGATAGAGATATAAAGAGATATAGAGGGAGGAGATGGAGAGAGAGAGAGAGACAAAGAGATAGACAAACAAAAAGAATTAGATATAAGTATATAGAGATGGAGAGAGGGAGAGAGAAATAAGGATAGATAGAGAAAGGGAGAAATGAGTATGGGGAGATATAGATAGATGGGGAGAGAAAGATAGAGAGATAGAGATATATGGGAAGAGAAAGAGAGATGGAGATATATGGGAAGAGAAAGGAAGAGAGGTGGAGATAGAGAGATGGATAGGGGGGATAGGGAGGGAGAGATGGGGAGAGATAGAGATGGGGAGATAGAGAGGGGCAGGGAGATAAAGGGATATAGATAGGTAGAGGAGGAGAGATAGAGAAGAAGGGGAGAAAGGGAGAGATAGGTTGAAGAGGAAGAGAGAGAAGAGAGGGAGATAGATAGGTAGAAAAGGGAGAGAAAGAAGAGGGGGGAGAGGGAGAGCGATATGTAGAGAGGGAGAGAGATAGAATAAGAAAGGGGATAGAGGGAGAGATAGCTCAATATATATAGAGGGAGAGGGAGAGACATAGAAAAGGGGTGATATAGAGAGATAGAGGGGGATGGTGAAAGAGATAGAGAGATCATGATAGAGATAGAGAAAGATATGAACCTTAATAGAGTGTAGGTCATTCCCTAGTCAATCAAAGCTCCATTATCATAGATCTAATTTGGTTCACTAAGCACATGGTATAATATACTTGAATTGTTGCATATGTTACCAAACACCCCTATCATTTTTGTCATTTGTAACATTTACTTCAATACATATTGATACTTGTACCTAGACTCAATCTTATATCTAAGTTGATTATAATTTTGATTGTAACTACAAGTAAACACAAATTCAAATATACAAACTTACTTATAAACCCTCCTCTATAAAGAACTACCTATAAACCCCCCTCTATAAATAACTACCTATAAACCCTCTTACTAACCCCAAACCACCTTATTACATTAATTAACCTAAATATTGCTAGAGGTCTTTATTGTTTTTACAACAAAAATAGTATATATTTATCTTTTTATTTTTAACCTTATAAAAAAACTATAGGATACTTTTTTAATTTTTTTTACAATAATTGAAGACTTCCAAAAATAGTATAATTATTACTATTAAGGTTCGTCTTTGTTCCCCTAAACCACGTCTTAAAAAAACAATTTGAAACCCTTAAACCCTAGAAGGCCCGAAACGGCTAAGACCTGTAAGGCAGAGGGCATTGGAGTTGCGGTGAAAATGGTGAAAGGTTCATCAAGTATAGAGTTGCAGGGGGCGGAGCATTTTCGTCAGCGGGTGGTACTGTCTTCCTTTTCTGGTACTACTTTGCGTATTCAAAACATTCGCGCCGATGATGCATCCCCCGGCTTACGAAATTACGAGGTTTCCTTTCTCCATCTTATGGAGAAAATTAGCGATGGCTGTGCTGTGGAGATCAACGAAACGGGTAATAATCTTATCTCGTCAATTTCAACTTTGTACATATTTTGGATTCAGCTACTTACCAAGTGTTTGCAGGTACAAAGCTAAGATATAAGCCCGGTGTACTTGTTGGTGGAAAACATTTGACGCATGATTGTGGCACGAACAGGTCAATTGGCTACTTCTTGGAGCCTTTGATTGTTCTAGGACTTTTTGGCAAGACACCCCTCGCTAGTACATTCAAAGGTATGGACATTAATCACTGGAATTACATCTTCCCTTGTGAGGTTAATTCTTATTATTGTTATATGCTCATGCGTCCAATCAATAACTAAGGACAAGCTATCATTGTTGGCAGCCCTGAATTTATCACACTTTTAAAATTGGTTGCCACGCACTTCATTACATGTTCATTACGAACCTAGCATAATCATTCCTTAACATAATTGTATAAATGAGACGACAGTCAATGATTGTTGTAGTTCTTTTTGTTAACCATGCAGGACGGTTGCATAACATTAGGATGACAAAAATGGAAGAAGTTGGAACTCAAGCATAAACAAGTCTTAAAATAAAATTTCCTTGTTGACCATTAAGGGTTAAATGCATTTTTAAGCACTTGAGCAACCATCATATCAATATTTAGTTTTGCATTGCAGGCATTACCAGTTTAGATATTCTTTAGATAACAGTTTGCAACTCACAACAAACTCTTTTTATGATTTTGAATAATTTCATTCAATCTATATTTTTACTGTTATTACTATATACATTTACAATCTTACAGATTTTGCATCACCATAACAAGATTGGCAGATATTTCATTCCAATCGTTAAATCACACCAATTCTTGTTTCTTGTCATCTGAAAGCATATTAAAATCTATTAGATATGAAATAAATGTCGTTTGGATACAATATTAGCTTCATTCACAACATAATATATTACTGATTTTTCCATTTAGAATTCTAATCTTCCTGATTACCTACCAGACAATCTTGAAACTATATGCTTAATATTGCCCTTTCTAAGAACTGGTTTAACTTATTTAATGACCATTTTTTTGTCATATACTTAAGTCATACCCATTGGTCTATATATTTTAGGACTCTATTAACTTACAAGTCTTATGAACGTGTGGGTAATATCATGAAGTTTTCTTACACTTCAGGCCGACAGGTAGAAAGTGCACATGACATTTTTATTATTTTATATGTTATATGGTGTTCCTAGGATGGGGACAACATGGGATGGTAGGCCTTTTATTTGGGGACAACAAAGGAAGACTATTGAAAAATAGGGAAAATTAAAAAAATGGAAATTTAAATTATTTATATTATAAGATATCATATTCATTTTGGAACCATTTAACATAATATTAGTGTTAAATTGAGAGTTTACACAAGACTTGATACACAAATAAATTAAATTTCTATCATTTTCATTGTCTATGGACATATATAATAAGTACAACAAAAGGCCCAAAGGCTAAAATTATAAATCAACAAAAGTGTAGAAAAGGATCATAGCAACTAGATCCTCTACTGCTTTGGTAAAGACTCCTAATTTCACAAGCTCCTTTCCTTTGGTATGATCTTTCATCAAGCTAAGCATCCATGTGTGATTGGAGAATTATTTTTTAATGTTCCTTTCAGATTCGACCATATGTTTCACCCATTCCATTTCCTCAATGCCCTCAAGCATGATATTGATGAAAGGGGATACATTTCTTGAAAAGTACCCTGCTGCTACATATCTCGCTGCATTGTCAATTACAACTTGGACAACATTCTTAATGCTCACTTCTAAGATCTCCCCTTCAAACAAAATACATAGACTCTCACATTCTTCATTTCGTGTGAGACATTTGCTGTCTTTAGTGACACAAATGTGCCATTAGAATCCTGAAAAAGTCTATTAATGCCCGACTCCTTCCGTGCATCAACCCAAGCATCAAAAATTGCAACCCTTTTTGTGCTACATTCTTTGTAGCTCTTCTGTTGTCCTCTCCATGTTTAAAATGATTTCCTCTAGCAAGGGATCACTGAAATCACAAAGAATTCGTGTCATAAAATCCTATGCAGGCCATGACGAATGCACTTATCATTTGCTTGCAGTATGGGATTTTTGTCACATTGAAAGGTACGCCATTATAGCATCAAAAAGTAGTAGCTTATTCTTGCATCATGGTGCTTCTCTTGGCAAGCAGTACTTTGGAGTGAAGGTTGTGTGTGATGAATGTTGCTAGGAAAATAGAAGTCTGGTGAATTACACCAGCTTGAATCTCTTCAGTGGATGAAGGGTGAATTCATGGGACAATGGAAGAGCCTCTATCTGATCCAGGGGGAATTCCAACTGCAATTGCTTCCTAGGTCAGCTTCTTTTTTGTTGTTTCCCTCTCAAAGCTAGAACAAAGGGAATTCATCTCATGCTTCTCTCTTTACTTGATTGCACAACTTTACAGTTTGGCTAGGGATTTGTTTGAGGGTGGTATTTGAGATGATTGATTAATCCAGAATAGTGTAAGTCATTTTGCCTTTTTGTATCTAGTATGCAATGATTCCAAGAAGGATCCTTCCTGCCTTGCATGGTGCCTTGCCCTTAGTGGATGTCATTCTTTCGTAGTTGCTCTGCAAATGTAGAGAATGAAAAAGAAAGGAGTTGACAATATAAAATAAAATAGAAAAAAAATATAATTGAAAAATGCTAGGGAAGCATCTCTCACGAACTTCTACCTCTCACAAACTTCTGCCATTGGAAACCTTTTCAATATGATGATGATGATCACTTCAGGACAGTTGAAAAATTGGGAGAAACAAGTCTAAGCATATTTTTGAGCTGAAAATCAAGTGTGAAAATGCAACAAAATTTTTTTTACAAGGGCTTTTGGCACCTCCAACTGCTTTTTCATAGTTTTTCCAAGGTGTACCATGGACTTCGCAAGTACTTGCTTGAAACTCATCTCTATGAACTATGGGTGAGTTGCTTTCCTGCTAAACAAACTCTTGGGTAATCACTAAATTCTTTTATTATGGACAATGTACTTCTTTAACCTGAAGTAATTATGCATTTTGAATGCCCTTTTCCTTTCATATTATCTCTTACTTGTCTTATAGGTGATTTAAAATAAAGTTGTCTATATTTGGCCACTATGAGAAAGATGTTAATTTGTGGTGAAACTGTTGAGAAAAGTTATGGTGTTGCACACAGGAATGTTATATTGAGATGGTTCCATAAATTTTATATATTTTGTCTATTACAGTAGACATTAAATTTGAACTCAAGTTCTCCTGAAGTTGATCAATTACAAAACCACTTACTGTGAAAGAACTATATGTTTCTTTTCTCTTGATGAACTGTTTGTTTCATTACAGGAATTACAAATGATGATAAGGACCCATGTGTAGATACTTTCTGGACCACAACATTTCCCATTCTAAAGCAATTTGGCATTCCTTTGGAGGACTTGAAACTGAAAATTGTTAGTAGAGGAGCACCTCTTAATGGAGGTGGAGAAGTGTGCCTAGAAGTTCCAATTGTGCAAAATAGTTTGACAGTAAGTTTTATAATTTTTGTGTATTGGTATTACATGAAGGATGTATGTTACTTTGTTACTCATTTATATGTTCTCAATTTAGATCATTTGAATCATTTGGTTTTGTAGGCCGTCACATGGGTTGATGAGGGTATGGTAAAACAAATTAGGGGAGTAGCTTATTCTACAAGAATATCCCCTCAAATGTCTAATCGCATGGTATATGCTTCTCGTGCTATTCTGAACCGACTGTAACTGGATGTTTATATTTTCATTGATCATTATTTAGGCCAGCTTTCAGGGAGGTAAGTTGCATTCCAAATTTCTAAACATTGCAATCTTTTATAATTATTTTTGTGCCCATGTGAACATGTAAAATTATTGGAAAGATTATGTATAATTTCCTCGCAGCGTAACATTTTAACATTTTGGATGTCATAGAAGCTACTGTAAAAATGGTATAGAAGTCACTATCTGTCCTTTCTACTGTAATTGCATACTCATAATTTTGTATTGTAAACTGCAGACTGAGGATTTGCAACTCATCACAATGGGGTTAACTAAGTTCAGATTTTACAGTTCATCTATAAGACACATCAAGAGGGGGATGCTATACTCATTGTATTATTTTGTTTTTGATAAAATGTTGAATGATTTTCTGTTCTACAAATTTCCTGGTTCTAATGGTCATCTTGAGTGCAATAATTTGGACATTTGAAGTTCAACTCTTTCACCCGTATTATAATTTCTTGGGCAGCCTGATTCCTCCCTAAGGTATTTCATTGGGCATTCAGCCTCTGTCAACTCGGTAGATTTTCATCTAAGTAATGTTGATCTTCTCTGCTCTTGTGACGAAGACTCTAAAATTCGCTACTGGAGTATAAGCCAAGGTGCTTGCACAAAAGTTTCCAAGGTAAGTTTTGTCTAACTCTACATGTACATGGAAAAAGTTTATAATTCTGTACTTTTGCTACTTTGTGAATTTGTTATCATAACATTATTTTGCTGGATTAATTTGTTGGAGCGGGCTGGAACAACACAGCTGAGATTTCAACCTCAAGTTGGGTAGTACCTTGCTGCTGCCACAGAGAATGCAGTTACTGTCTTTGATGTTGAGGTTGATACTTGCTTGTATTCCTTGCAGGTTTCACTCTTGAAATTATGTCTAGAATTATTTTTCATGCTTTGCAAGTCACATTGATAATTTGATATCGTTCAAGCTGTTATAACAACATCATAAATACTTGCTTGAAAATTTAGCTATCACATAGATATTACAAAGGTATTCCTTGGAAATCAACGCATAAGATCCTAAATTTAATGAAAACCAATAAACATTAAAAAATGATTTGGGTCCTATGGCATCGTTTGCTAGAAAATCTACCCCATAATATAGGGGCTTATATAAAATTGTACAACACACAAAAAAATATGGATAATAAAATGGAAATTTATAAAAATTGCAATTATCCTAATATCATTAGGAGCAAATGGTTGCATGGCTTTCCTCATTAGGAGTTCCAAAAATTCTAATTATCTCAATGATCATATTGATCATTTGCATCTTCATATATAATGTGGAGCATCCTGACAGATTCCAGATTGTTAGATACAATGCATGAAAATATATTAAGGATAGTGTCAACAAATCTTTGTTGTATATATTTTTGCATTTATCTGTACATCAAATGATTATCATATGATATATGCATCTAAATATCTTAATGAACTGCAAGGAACAAAGTATTCAATACACGAGGTTTAAAATGACACCTTACAAAACAAACTTTCATATGCTATAAAGATTGAGAGTTTGAAGGGTAAAGTGTAGGTCTGCCATCACTTAGCATGCATAGTACCTTGGGATCATTCTATTTACTCTCAAGTACTTCTTGTTGCTACAAACGTTTAGAATCTGCTGCAATCCTTTTGATATGTCATTTTAAATGTTCTGATAAAAGTCCAAAAGATTTAATATGGCTGGTAGTGTGTTGTGATTAATTCTTGAACTTAGAGAAATCCAAATAATAATATTTTTAAATTTTTTGTAGTTTTTCTTCAGTTCTATAGAAGATCATAGATATTGGCTGCATGCCATTGCATTACGAGTTGATCAAATTTATAGATCCTTCTAGATCAATCTCTCCTTTTTGAGAAACAATGATCTCCATTGTCAAGTTCTAGCTACTTGAGCTTCAGTGAATCATTTTCTCTAGGAAAGTTGACTTGGTTTTATAATATCACAAAGAGGAATCTTTTGATTTCCTATGTTTGACCTTGTGGCCATGACTAGATCCACTTCTTTGGAATGCTACAATCAAGATTGATCTTTGTTAGCTTAATTTTTTTCGCACAAGGCAAAGGTGAGTTGAAATGCACATGTTTTTGATCCATCGTTAGCATGAAGTTTGTTTCTCAGTCATTCCTTTGTAAGGGGTTTGCACCTCTTTCTGTCTTGGAATGTTAGTGTTTTTAGATCCACTTCAAGAAGGTCCCCTCCAAGTTGCATCTTTTTGACACAATCATCAAGCCTATAGTTTCATTTGGTTTAGAGGTTTGGGGATGTAATTGGGGACCATTTAATGGGCTTATATCAACCTGGTCTAGACTCATGCTACAAAACAAGATCCATTGCAAATGGACAATTCCTTAGTGCATCATCTAAGATGAACTTACCACCTAGCCACTATGTGTTGAGATAATCTTTAGGCTTACTTTCGATAGACTTCATCCATGGGGACCTCAACTCTTGGTCATGAGAGAGATCCATTTTAAGCATTTTGCTTCTCTAAGAAGATTGCATCACTTGTCCCCACTATTTCCATGGTCCCTACCAAACGTCAACATTGTTTATACATGGAGACTAGGTTGCTTCTTTCTATTATCATTTCTATTGATAAGCTACTCCTTTTCATGCATTCTTTGGATGCCTCCCACAACCCTTTACAAAGGATATAATCAGTATAATTGCTAGAGGACATTTATAGAGCATACAAATAAAAGAAAAAGAAATGAACAATTTAAACTTCAAAACTTAAGAATGTCTGCATTAAAATCAAAACATACAGTAGTAAGCAAAGGATAAAAGTAGATTAGGTTGGAGGACCTTTATTCATGTGAATAATGAGATGATCTCCTTTCATTGAGCCAAAGAGACATCCCTTTTCCTCCCAAATGGTGGTGTTAACCTTGGGCTAATTTATAGTTGTCTATAAGGGTGTCAACTTGGGAAGGGAGCTTGTGGCATTCAGTGCCTAGATGTGTCCTCCTAAACCACTTCTCTTTTAGGAGAAGGTTGATAATAGAGCTGGTCATTTATTTCATTGTATATCACATGCTCTAAACATTTCAATATAGCAGTTTTGTTGTTAGAAAACCACACTAAGAAAAGTGATGCACCTTTTCATTGAGACCATGCCCTTGTCCATTATTGCATTGGAGTTTTCCTTGGATACCAAAATTCTCCTTTATGAATTTGATGCTGCTATGAGCTATCAATGGTGTTGAGAGACACTAATATGGTGTTGTCTTTTCTTGTTTTTTCGTCCTTGGGAGATGCAGGCAGAGTGTTTTCATTGGGCATGATGATAGTTGGTTGATTGTTTATATTTTTCTGTCGTGGGAGTCCCACAGCCTAGAAAGGAGGGTAACCAGTGGGATTGGTAGAGGCTAGGAGACAACATTGCCATTAAGGATTGAGGTTTAAGGAGGGATTGAGCATGTTGAGAGCAATGGGACTAATGGCAGGGGCATTGTGGGAGTAGATGGAGGTGATATAGATCTCGACATTTGATTTTAGCACAAACATTGTGTGGATATATAGGAGGTTTGGGAGCTGTATCTGAGGTTGTTGCAGGTTAGAGTTAGCAAGTTGGGAGAAGAATGAGACATAGGCAAAAATACTCTATTATATTCTATATACTGGAATGATTACTTTCAGCTTTATAAGGATAAACTTTTAGTATCTGCTACTTCTTTCCCAACTGTTAGAGGAGTCAACAATTAATTGATTATATATTACCAAAATAGGAGCAAGTTACAAAATTTGTTCAAATGTATGTAATAGCATACATTTGAATGAATAATTTAAAAAAAAAAAAATTGCAGACATTTGTTGAAATTTCGACGAATAGTTTGCGATGAACCACTAAAATTTTTGACGAATTTACTATACATGTGATGATATTTTTGTTGCACTTTCGACGATGTATATTGTCGCATGCACAACAATTTCATCGAAAGTTTTAGTGGTTTGTCGCAAATAGTTCGTCAAAATTTTGACGAATGTCTGTAGTTTTTCGTTGCAAATTGTTCGTCAAAATTTTGATAAACGTCTGCAGTTTTTCGTCGAAATTTGTGACTATTTTTCATCGCTATATGGACAAAGTTTTCGTCGATTTTCCAACTTATATTAGTTTGTTGAAAAAGCGACGAAATTTATATGACTGTTTTGTCGATATTTCGACAATAGTTTGTCGATATTTTGACAAACATTCATCAGAATTTGGAGTCAAATACAGTAGTGGGGTGAGTTGAGATAGAGAGAGGAAGGGAGGTAGGTAGAACTTGTTGTGTTTCTTATTTGAGTGCTTATACATTTAAAATCATGCAAATCATGGACACATCAAGGGATTTCAATGGTATTGGGTGAAATTTTTATTTAGTTTTGAATATCATTTTTTTCTAACCTAAATGGTTTATTAATATGACTATTAATTAAATTAATTTGAGTTCATTAACATGGCTAGTAATTAAATTAATTTGAATATCATTTTTATTTAATAATCTTTGAGTGCATTTGTTCAACTCCACTTATAGAATCATCTCTCACTTTATTTTCTTGCACAATTTCATATGTAGTACAAAACCTCTTGAATTTATCCACTTTTGTATTGCCATTTTCCTATTGCACATATTGCACTTTTATCCACTTTTGTGTGTGTTTGTGAGGGATAGAGAGGGGGAAGGAGGGAGATAGGAAGTGGTAGGTGGGAAGGATAGAGAGAGGGAGAGAAAGAGGGAAGTAGGGAGATAGGAAGTTGTAGGGTGGGAGGCATAGAAGAACCCAAAATGGACTTAGTAGGAGGGGGAGATGTGATGGTGGATTGTGGGAAATAGGAACCAAAATGGATTTATAGGATGGAAGAGAGATAAGGATAATGTGTTTGGGTTGGTATGATGGATGTGCAAGGAATAAAGAGAGATGTAGGTAAAGCTAGATACAAAGGTAGGGTGGGAGAGTTGCAAGAGAGAGATATAGTTTGTGTATGAGAGAGAGAGGGGGGAGGGAGAGGGAGAGAGGGGTAGGTAGAGAGAGGGATTCTTATTGAATACAACCCATGTATATGATAATTGTTATTATATGTTTTTTCATCATGTTTATATCAAATATTCTTAATATCTTTTATAGGATTAAAATTCTAATTCTACCTTATTGCTTGTAACATATTTTTGGTAATTTATCAAAACTAAAAGATCTAATTATATCTCAATTGTTCAATTATAGTGTAAATATAGATAACATTAATCAATTGACCCTTCTTCAATTGTGTAATTAATCAATTATAGTGTCCCTTGTTAGTTATTTCTAATGTTGGAAAATGCACTATCCTATGTTAGTTATTTCTAGACATTTTACATTCTAATGATGTCCCCTGTCCACTTTTCCTACACAAGGGACAATTTGTTTTCCAACACTGCAAACAATGTGAGCATTTTTCCTACACAAGGGACATTTTGTTTTCCAACACTGCAAATTCATAAGGAAATAATTGACAAGGGATAGTGTGTTTTTCAACACTACAAATAATGTGAGCATTTTTTTGTTCCCTATTGGAAAACACATTGTCCCTTATTAGTTATTCCCAATATTGTTCTAAAATTTGAAGGTGGACTTCATTACATAACTGACAAGGGATAGTGTGTTTTCCAACATTGCAAATTCATAAGGAAATAATTGACAAGGGATAGTGTGTTTTGAAACACTGCAAATAATGTGAGCATTTTTTTGTTCCAATCATATCAAGAAAGTGAAAAACACATTGTCCCCTATTAAGGGACAATTGGAAATTCCATTTTTACTATAACCAAAGAGTTGTTCTAAAATTTGAAGGTGGAATTAATTACTTAAATGACAAGGGACAGTGTGTTTTCCAACATTGCAAATTCATAAGGAAATAATTGACAAGGGACAGTGTGTTTTCCAAAACTGTAAATAATGTGAGCATTTTTTTGTTCTGATCAAATGAAGAAAGTGAAATTCCAGTTTTACTGTACACCAAATAGTTGTTCTAAAATTAAGGTGGAATTCATTACATTTTTGGTGTGTACAAATCAAAATATTTTCATAAGGAAATATCTGAAAAGGGACAGTGTGTTTCCAACATTTAAAAGAGATAGGTATAGAGAGAGTTAGGGAGAGAGGGAGGGCTAGGTGGAGAGAGGTTGTGTGTGTGTGTGAGGGAGAGAGGGAGCGAAAGAGGGACATACTTAGTGGTATGGTGGGAGGATCATTATCAAGTCAAAAAGGAAGACTAGTGTCTTGACTTTATCCACTTCTGCATTGCTATTTTCCTATTGCACATACTACACACACACCTTCCTCAACTTCTCAAGAGCGGGAAGAATCTCTTCAGTCAATATATTATCTATCTCATTGACTTTGGTTTGGTTATTTTCATTTTTTTTTAGATTATATTCCTAAACCATAAAACATAAACCCTAAACCCTAAACCCTAAATTGTAAACCTAACATCCATCATCATTGTAGTAATCCATTAGGTTTATTTTAGGCTAATACAAATTTATTAATCTACAAGTTGATCATCAAGATATTTTTCCTCATCCCCACTGCTCTTACCTAATAATACCCCATGGTATTCCTTTTCATTAGCTTCTAATTTCTTTTTCATATCTTTTATTATCCATCACGCCATCTTACAACCTCATCCCCTCATCCCATAATCCCCACATCTAACTTTTTGATTTGGATCTTATCACATCCCAAATTTGTTGGGTGAGCCTTCACACAAATAAGTTTGATCCTTTTACCTTGTCCTTCCTGGACCTTGCATCGAGTGTCCTTGCTACCACATAGGGAAAACTTGTATGTATCACACATACTCTCTCAAAGACAATGATCTTCCTTTTCATGACCAAGTTATCCATCGATCCTTTCCTTAAGGAAGCAATTGATTTTATAATAAACATATATGCAAGGTATGGTGTGATATAGGTCACAACTCTTGACCTTACCACTATTTTTCTCCAAAAATTTCCAATACCTTATCCTTGTGGTCATTAAATACATGACTTAATTGTCATCATGACTTACTAAGAAGTTAAAAAGTCTTCCAAATCGAAAATGTATCCACACTTTTTGTTGGGTAGGGTACTTAATCTGAGTCAATCTATTCTCTACCTTCCCCCCTTAGTGTTTCCACGACATTCGATCAACTCCAAGTCGAACTCATGGAAAAAAATTTCTTTCTCAAAATGATTTAAAATTCCATGTTATTGGCTTTCTATTGCCTTTTCCTTGCCTCAATGGCATACCTTGAATATACTTTTTCCCAAAGTTAGATTCATCATGTACTTCTATCTCATAGATTCACATTTTGGATCATCCAAAAGGAGATCTATTGAATAATAAACAATTTTACAAGCCAACATTCATTGCTATTCTCTTCCAATATCCTCTTTAGTGGAGGAATATCCAACTCAGAAAGCCTCTTTTACTATTGATGTACTTTTCAACTTAGAGATTTGTTTTCTTACAACTTCTATTGATTTGACACATAGTGTCATACTGCATTCCATTTCCTTTTGGAACCTCTATCGTATGTTGGTTTTTATTAACATGTTGGTGAGTTCTACTTATACACCAACCTATCTATGTACTATCCAAACATTTGTTAGATCAATACAATTTAC
The DNA here is from genome assembly GCA_007258455.2 of Sequoia sempervirens. Taxonomy (NCBI): domain Eukaryota; kingdom Viridiplantae; phylum Streptophyta; class Pinopsida; order Cupressales; family Cupressaceae; genus Sequoia; species Sequoia sempervirens. The sequence continues at coordinate 113,331,518 of VDFB02049217.1, read as the reverse complement.
CTATTAAGGCTTCTTTCTCATAATCACCTTACCAAGTGTCTTTGTCCCAACTCTTGGTACATTGTGACTTTAAACATTCTAAGGTTTACTTGGTTTCTTTTTCTCATCACAATCAAAACTCAATTTTTTTCTCATCAATTTTTGTTGGTGGAAACATGTCCACTTTATTGATTACTTCTTTTCTGACCATTTTGGTCTTTCCCCTTATTCCTAAGGTACTATCTCCTATCTTACAAGTTCCTAACCTTGCTTAGAAATTATATTCAAGTCAAGAGTTCTCCGACCTCTTGGATACCTCTCCCTCTACTCCTTCAACCTTACCTCTCTCTACCTACCTCTCCATGTCTCCCTTATTTCCTCTATCCCTTTATCCCTCTCCTGTATATCTCTCTCATGAATCCTGATGTTCTGATGGATCTGATCCGGATGTCGATGGATTTCGATTGATCTGGATTGATTGATATTGATTTGATTGATATCGATTCGATTGATTGATCGATGCCGGATTCGCGTTTGACGCCCTTTGAGATTGATCTTTGATTGAGAAATCTGATTGATTTTGATTGATCTCGACGGACTTTGATTGATTTTGATCTCGATTTTGATTTTTGAGATTTTTGATTTCTGGATTTGGATGATTTCGAGATTTGTTGATCTCGACGCGATTGATTGATTCTGACTTTTGATTTCGACGGATTTGAGGATCGCCGATTGATGCCTGATCCTGATTTGATTGATTTGATCTCGCCTGATGATTGATCGTCCTCTCTCACATACAACCTTTCTCCACCTATCCCTCCATCCCTCCTTCCCTCTCTCTCACTCTCTCTATACATACATCTCCCACCCTCTCTCTATATATACATGTCATACCACCACACATCTAATAACACTGAGCTTGCTAGACTTGAATTCAAACAAGACAAAATACACATTGAACATCATATAATCTAGAAAAAAAACTCATAGGTACAACTCTTGAACAATAAATAGTTAACATATCTATTTCCTACTATCTCCATCTACATCAAGATGCATGTTTCCCATATCAACTCTAATCCAAGCATATATCATTTATCCTAATTTGGAAAAATAAATGATGGTTGCGTGACTTGTTTTCCAATTGGTCTTTTATTTTGATTTATCTTTTTTACCCATACTATTCCTACTCATGGCCACCTAGATCTTCCCATTTTTTATTGTTTTGATTGGTATACAATGGGGAATAGTCTTTTATTAATATATCTCATGTTTTTTTGTTTATTCCTTACATTACCCACTAAGGTTGCTTTCAACCTTGTGTGTGTAGGAATGCCTTTATGTATGATGGTTTTTCTTTGCATAGACTTACCAAGGCCATGCCAGTGTCTTGAGTACACAAGAACTTCCTTATACTTAAATGTATTTCATGATAGTGTGTTTGGGTATGAAAAGTTGCAGGTTCCAAAACACACTTTGATTTGTAACCTACACTTCACATGGTACCCAAAACACACCATGTTTTCTAACTTCTACTATGGAAAAGTATAGCCAATTTACCAAATAATAGGAACAATTGTGTAGTTGCTATTTCAAATGCAAACTTGGATAAACATAATTTGAAAAAATTATGGGTTGGGTATGTTGTGAATTACAAGTTAATAAACACAGTGGTTTTGAAACATAAGTTTTGAAACCTCTTTTTTTTATAATATATTCATAACTATACATATCTAGATCTCTATTTCAACCAACAACATCATTTCATGGCGGTGTGTTTGGGTATGAAAAATTATAAGCTTCAAAACACACTATGATTTGTAACATGCACTTCACATGGTACCCAAAACACACCATGTATTGTAACCTCTATTGTGGCATCTACATCTAATGCTCTTTACAAAAAATTGGCATGAGTCAACTTAGAACTCCCCTTGCTCAAGTAATTTTTAAGCCTTATACATATTAATGCATACATAGAGCTATCAATTACAATTGGATAATAAATCTTCTTAATGTCCCTAAATACCTTCATAGATTTAGGGCATTGTTGTAGGCTCAACTTAGTGGATATTGTTAAAGGAATACTTAAAATATTATCATTGTGCATTTTGAACACTACAAAATAGTCTCAAGATACTTCCTCTAGTTTAACCATAGCTTCTTATTAGCCATATTTCTATGTATATGATAGCTCCTAGATATTTCATTTGAAATCTATAATCCAACTAAACCTTGAGTTCTCTAGTCAACACTTCATTAGTTCTAATGATTAACATATCATCAACATGTAAAATTGTGATTAACTCAACTTAATTCCTTGAAAAATCCAATTCTAATGCATATGTATCAAATTTTTGATACAACATACATGGTGAGTACTTTAATCCATATAAAGACCGTTTTAGTTTAGAAACTCTATATTCTATACCCCTTATCTAACATTCTTTAGGTTGATGAATACAAATTTTCTCATCTAAATCTCCATGTACGATAATGTTGTATCAAAATTTATTTTGTCCACTTCAAAATAAAAATATGTAGCTATAGACAACAACATCCTAATGAAGTTGAACAACACATTACCTACTATAACAAATTGCATGCTTCAAAATACATTGTGTTTTATAACCTACACTTTGTTATACCCAACTACATTGTATTGAAATGCTATTATTATTTGAAATGCATATGTAAACAAGGAAAAAATAAGTATAATTATGAATATCTTATGTTTGTTCAAGTAAACTATAAATGTTCAATAAAAAATATAACACGAAAACTAAAGGCCATTACCCAATAAATAATTCTAAATTAAAATAAAATATATTTAAGTAATAAATCGATTATAGTGAATAAAACAATTTT
>VDFB02049217.1:113202581-113328571 GCA_007258455.2 Sequoia sempervirens | reverse complement strand
AGAGAGAGAGAGGAATAATAAAGTGTTGATTTTTACGAGACTTGTCTACCATTTTAGATAAGGGTTGATTTTTCCTTTTCCTTATCATATATTTCCAATTGTATTTGTTCCATGGAATTTTTAAGTTCAAGAATCTTTGACTTCATTTATTCAACTCCACTTATAGCATCATTCTAACTTATTTTCTGCACAAATTCATATTCATTACAAAACCTCTTGAAAAAGGGATAAAAGGAGGACAAAGTTAGAGGGGGGGAAAGAGAGAGGAAAGAGGAACAAAGGGAGGGAGAGGGAAGGTTACTATTTGAGCTTTCTTTTACTGTACTCCATCTTTCATCATAGGGCCTCTGGTGTAATCTTTCTCTTGCACTCATTTCAACCTTATGTTCTTTCTATAATTGTGAAATTTTATATGGATTTGGATATTTTAACCTATTCAATCTTAACTTATCAACCATCTCTTTTGGCACTAAAATATTTTTATTATCATTGTGTGTAGGTGGAGAGAGGTTTTGTGTGTGTGTATGTGAGAGAGAGAGAGGAATAATAAAGTGTTGATTTTTACAAGACTTGTCTACCATTTTAGATATAGGTTGATTTTTTGTTTTCCTTATGATATATTTCCAATTGTATTTGTTCCATGGAATTCTTAAGTTCAAGAACCTTTGACTTCATTTATTCTTGACTCCACTTATAGCATCATCTCTAAATTTCTTTTCTTGTACAAATTCATATGAAATATAAAACCTCTTGACAAAGGGATAAATGGATTGAAAAAGAGAGGGGTAGGTGGAAAGAGAGAGGAGGGAAAGAGGGACAAAGGGAGGAAGAGGAAGGTTAGGATGGATGATGAGATAGGAGCGATAGAGGGAAGTATAGAGGAATTGAGATAGGGAGAGGGTGAGCGGGGTTGCTTGTTTATAGAGGGAATATAGAGAGAGTTAGGGAGAGAGGGAGGGGTAGGTAGAGAGAGATAGTGGAGACAGGTTGTGTGTGTGTGAGGGAGAGAGAGGGGGAAGGAGAGACATAGTGAGTGGTAAGGTGGGAGGGATAGAGGTACATATAGAGAGAGGGTGGGAGAGGTATGTATAGAGAGAGTAAGAGAGAAGGAAGGAGGGATGAACAGATGGATAATGTGGGGGGTAGGTGAAGAGAGGTTGTGTGTGAGGGAGACCAAAGAAGTAGACCAAAGTGAATGAGAAGTGAGGTGGGATGTATTGAGGGGAAGGTAGGTAGAGAGGGAGAGGGCACTAACTCATTTGACTACAAAATCCTACGAAAGATGTATAATTAGATGTATTGTGACCTGGTACTTGTGAATATTTAATGTGAAACTTTCAATTTTTTCAAAATTTATGCTCGATGTTCATCGAAATTTCGATGAACCTAATTTTCGTCAAAATTTTGATGAAAATCAAGTTTGTCAAAATTTCAACAAACGTTGGGCACAACTTTTGAAAAAAAATGAAAATTTCACATTAAAAAGTCTATTTTAATTTGTAATTTATTAAATTCAAACACATCCAAAAGTATGTGCCTTGCTTTAATTGAAAATAATTCTATATTATAGAATATAGTTTTTTAAATTTTAAGATGAAAATAGCAAGGAAAAATCAAACAAATATCTTTATGATTTAGAAGTATATTGGCGTGAAATTAAATATGAGTATTCCAATGTAAAAACTACAAAGAATGGAAACAATTCTTTCAACACGTAAACTATTATGTAGTAGTCAATTAAAATGAAAAAGCTTACTCTATATTAAAGTTAGTATACACAACTAAGAAAATGATCTAAATAGTCTAATAATTTGATGAACAGTGATTTTTGTCGAAATTTCGACAAACGTATACCAACATATACTATTGTATTTTTACCAACATATATATTATAGTTTTACTAACATATACTATTGTATGCTTTTATGGCTTCTTAGTTAATATATATATTTTTATTATTGATCTTTTTGATATTTTTTATAAGTTATTATTAGATGATACACAATGGATTCCTTTTAATTTTTTATATTTGAAGATACATAACTAATTACAAGGATAATATAAAGAAGATATATCTATATATGTATCATTTGTGAGTTTCTAAAATATTTTACTTCCATGTCAACCACTTTCTTTACTTCAATTGAGAAATATAATACCTCTATAATCTTGCACTTATCAAGTGTCAATAAAATAAAATTCAAGTACTTAGCTATCAATTTTCTCTTGAATATTGATCTAGTAATAATATACTATCCAACTAATACTCATCCAATGATATCATCTTGCATTGATTTGTGTTACTTGACCATCACATAATTGAACCAAGTAGCACTTTAGAAATACCACATACATAGTCTTCTCTTTCTACAAACCCCCCATTGTATTCATAAGGGTTTTATTGTAGGTCCCATCAAATACTATGCCCTAATCATGTAACAAGTAGATAAGTCATCTTTACTAAGGTTAAACAAGGCTGTTTTATCACAAAATACAATAGTTTTTAGTTTTAAGTGTTAGATTTTTGTTTTGATTATAAGGTTTATCTTGTAGGTTTAAGGTATGAATTTAAGGCTCTTACAATGACTTTTCAACCAATGGTATTATTCTATCCTATCTCTACCATTCTAGTTCTAAAATAAAACATACAAATCAAACTTAACTAGCAATCACACCTTAGTGTGCAATGGGTACGCCAAAAAAGTGTGGAATTTCAATTAGGATAAATTTTGGTCTATTTTTTGCATACATTTATGTAGTACATGAGGTCAATTGGTAGGAAATTTAGCAAATGATGTTGTTTGTGCAACAAAGGTCTCAATGGAGAAATCATAGCTTCAAATAAACTATGCATCCACTTACAAGGATCCAAACATGATTGAAATAAAACCTCTGAATTAGGAAGATGATCAAGCTCCATTACCAACAGGCTCATGTTATGCTTGCAATAAGGAGAGAGGGAGAGAGAGAGATGGAGAGGTAGTGATAGAAAGAGGGAGAGATAGAGTGGGGAAGAGTGAGAGATAGATGGGTAAGGAGATAGAGATAGAGAGGAAGATAGAGATAGAGATGGAGATGTAGAAGGAGAGGGATATGGAGAGGAGGAGAGGAGAGAAGGATAGGGAGAGATAAAGAGAGAGAGGAGAGAGGGATAGATAGAGATGGAGGAGATAAATATATAAAGAGGGATAGAAATTAGGGAGATAGATGGATGGATAGAGAGAGGGAGATATGTGTAGAGATAAAGGGGGAGAGAGGAAAATAGAGGTAGAGATGAAGATAGAGTGAGAGAGGAAGAGGGAGACAAAATGTAGATAGAGAGATATAGGTAGAGGGAGAGATAAATATAGAGAGAGATAGGGATAAAAAGAGGGAGAGATAGTGAGGACAAGATAGAGAGATATAGAGGGAGAGGGAGATGAAGAGATAAAGAGATATAGATGGTGAGATAGAGTGATAGAAAGATAGAGATATAAAGAGATATAGAGGGAGGAGATGGAGAGAGAGAGAGAGACAAAGAGATAGACAAACAAAAAGAATTAGATATAAGTATATAGAGATGGAGAGAGGGAGAGAGAAATAAGGATAGATAGAGAAAGGGAGAAATGAGTATGGGGAGATATAGATAGATGGGGAGAGAAAGATAGAGAGATAGAGATATATGGGAAGAGAAAGAGAGATGGAGATATATGGGAAGAGAAAGGAAGAGAGGTGGAGATAGAGAGATGGATAGGGGGGATAGGGAGGGAGAGATGGGGAGAGATAGAGATGGGGAGATAGAGAGGGGCAGGGAGATAAAGGGATATAGATAGGTAGAGGAGGAGAGATAGAGAAGAAGGGGAGAAAGGGAGAGATAGGTTGAAGAGGAAGAGAGAGAAGAGAGGGAGATAGATAGGTAGAAAAGGGAGAGAAAGAAGAGGGGGGAGAGGGAGAGCGATATGTAGAGAGGGAGAGAGATAGAATAAGAAAGGGGATAGAGGGAGAGATAGCTCAATATATATAGAGGGAGAGGGAGAGACATAGAAAAGGGGTGATATAGAGAGATAGAGGGGGATGGTGAAAGAGATAGAGAGATCATGATAGAGATAGAGAAAGATATGAACCTTAATAGAGTGTAGGTCATTCCCTAGTCAATCAAAGCTCCATTATCATAGATCTAATTTGGTTCACTAAGCACATGGTATAATATACTTGAATTGTTGCATATGTTACCAAACACCCCTATCATTTTTGTCATTTGTAACATTTACTTCAATACATATTGATACTTGTACCTAGACTCAATCTTATATCTAAGTTGATTATAATTTTGATTGTAACTACAAGTAAACACAAATTCAAATATACAAACTTACTTATAAACCCTCCTCTATAAAGAACTACCTATAAACCCCCCTCTATAAATAACTACCTATAAACCCTCTTACTAACCCCAAACCACCTTATTACATTAATTAACCTAAATATTGCTAGAGGTCTTTATTGTTTTTACAACAAAAATAGTATATATTTATCTTTTTATTTTTAACCTTATAAAAAAACTATAGGATACTTTTTTAATTTTTTTTACAATAATTGAAGACTTCCAAAAATAGTATAATTATTACTATTAAGGTTCGTCTTTGTTCCCCTAAACCACGTCTTAAAAAAACAATTTGAAACCCTTAAACCCTAGAAGGCCCGAAACGGCTAAGACCTGTAAGGCAGAGGGCATTGGAGTTGCGGTGAAAATGGTGAAAGGTTCATCAAGTATAGAGTTGCAGGGGGCGGAGCATTTTCGTCAGCGGGTGGTACTGTCTTCCTTTTCTGGTACTACTTTGCGTATTCAAAACATTCGCGCCGATGATGCATCCCCCGGCTTACGAAATTACGAGGTTTCCTTTCTCCATCTTATGGAGAAAATTAGCGATGGCTGTGCTGTGGAGATCAACGAAACGGGTAATAATCTTATCTCGTCAATTTCAACTTTGTACATATTTTGGATTCAGCTACTTACCAAGTGTTTGCAGGTACAAAGCTAAGATATAAGCCCGGTGTACTTGTTGGTGGAAAACATTTGACGCATGATTGTGGCACGAACAGGTCAATTGGCTACTTCTTGGAGCCTTTGATTGTTCTAGGACTTTTTGGCAAGACACCCCTCGCTAGTACATTCAAAGGTATGGACATTAATCACTGGAATTACATCTTCCCTTGTGAGGTTAATTCTTATTATTGTTATATGCTCATGCGTCCAATCAATAACTAAGGACAAGCTATCATTGTTGGCAGCCCTGAATTTATCACACTTTTAAAATTGGTTGCCACGCACTTCATTACATGTTCATTACGAACCTAGCATAATCATTCCTTAACATAATTGTATAAATGAGACGACAGTCAATGATTGTTGTAGTTCTTTTTGTTAACCATGCAGGACGGTTGCATAACATTAGGATGACAAAAATGGAAGAAGTTGGAACTCAAGCATAAACAAGTCTTAAAATAAAATTTCCTTGTTGACCATTAAGGGTTAAATGCATTTTTAAGCACTTGAGCAACCATCATATCAATATTTAGTTTTGCATTGCAGGCATTACCAGTTTAGATATTCTTTAGATAACAGTTTGCAACTCACAACAAACTCTTTTTATGATTTTGAATAATTTCATTCAATCTATATTTTTACTGTTATTACTATATACATTTACAATCTTACAGATTTTGCATCACCATAACAAGATTGGCAGATATTTCATTCCAATCGTTAAATCACACCAATTCTTGTTTCTTGTCATCTGAAAGCATATTAAAATCTATTAGATATGAAATAAATGTCGTTTGGATACAATATTAGCTTCATTCACAACATAATATATTACTGATTTTTCCATTTAGAATTCTAATCTTCCTGATTACCTACCAGACAATCTTGAAACTATATGCTTAATATTGCCCTTTCTAAGAACTGGTTTAACTTATTTAATGACCATTTTTTTGTCATATACTTAAGTCATACCCATTGGTCTATATATTTTAGGACTCTATTAACTTACAAGTCTTATGAACGTGTGGGTAATATCATGAAGTTTTCTTACACTTCAGGCCGACAGGTAGAAAGTGCACATGACATTTTTATTATTTTATATGTTATATGGTGTTCCTAGGATGGGGACAACATGGGATGGTAGGCCTTTTATTTGGGGACAACAAAGGAAGACTATTGAAAAATAGGGAAAATTAAAAAAATGGAAATTTAAATTATTTATATTATAAGATATCATATTCATTTTGGAACCATTTAACATAATATTAGTGTTAAATTGAGAGTTTACACAAGACTTGATACACAAATAAATTAAATTTCTATCATTTTCATTGTCTATGGACATATATAATAAGTACAACAAAAGGCCCAAAGGCTAAAATTATAAATCAACAAAAGTGTAGAAAAGGATCATAGCAACTAGATCCTCTACTGCTTTGGTAAAGACTCCTAATTTCACAAGCTCCTTTCCTTTGGTATGATCTTTCATCAAGCTAAGCATCCATGTGTGATTGGAGAATTATTTTTTAATGTTCCTTTCAGATTCGACCATATGTTTCACCCATTCCATTTCCTCAATGCCCTCAAGCATGATATTGATGAAAGGGGATACATTTCTTGAAAAGTACCCTGCTGCTACATATCTCGCTGCATTGTCAATTACAACTTGGACAACATTCTTAATGCTCACTTCTAAGATCTCCCCTTCAAACAAAATACATAGACTCTCACATTCTTCATTTCGTGTGAGACATTTGCTGTCTTTAGTGACACAAATGTGCCATTAGAATCCTGAAAAAGTCTATTAATGCCCGACTCCTTCCGTGCATCAACCCAAGCATCAAAAATTGCAACCCTTTTTGTGCTACATTCTTTGTAGCTCTTCTGTTGTCCTCTCCATGTTTAAAATGATTTCCTCTAGCAAGGGATCACTGAAATCACAAAGAATTCGTGTCATAAAATCCTATGCAGGCCATGACGAATGCACTTATCATTTGCTTGCAGTATGGGATTTTTGTCACATTGAAAGGTACGCCATTATAGCATCAAAAAGTAGTAGCTTATTCTTGCATCATGGTGCTTCTCTTGGCAAGCAGTACTTTGGAGTGAAGGTTGTGTGTGATGAATGTTGCTAGGAAAATAGAAGTCTGGTGAATTACACCAGCTTGAATCTCTTCAGTGGATGAAGGGTGAATTCATGGGACAATGGAAGAGCCTCTATCTGATCCAGGGGGAATTCCAACTGCAATTGCTTCCTAGGTCAGCTTCTTTTTTGTTGTTTCCCTCTCAAAGCTAGAACAAAGGGAATTCATCTCATGCTTCTCTCTTTACTTGATTGCACAACTTTACAGTTTGGCTAGGGATTTGTTTGAGGGTGGTATTTGAGATGATTGATTAATCCAGAATAGTGTAAGTCATTTTGCCTTTTTGTATCTAGTATGCAATGATTCCAAGAAGGATCCTTCCTGCCTTGCATGGTGCCTTGCCCTTAGTGGATGTCATTCTTTCGTAGTTGCTCTGCAAATGTAGAGAATGAAAAAGAAAGGAGTTGACAATATAAAATAAAATAGAAAAAAAATATAATTGAAAAATGCTAGGGAAGCATCTCTCACGAACTTCTACCTCTCACAAACTTCTGCCATTGGAAACCTTTTCAATATGATGATGATGATCACTTCAGGACAGTTGAAAAATTGGGAGAAACAAGTCTAAGCATATTTTTGAGCTGAAAATCAAGTGTGAAAATGCAACAAAATTTTTTTTACAAGGGCTTTTGGCACCTCCAACTGCTTTTTCATAGTTTTTCCAAGGTGTACCATGGACTTCGCAAGTACTTGCTTGAAACTCATCTCTATGAACTATGGGTGAGTTGCTTTCCTGCTAAACAAACTCTTGGGTAATCACTAAATTCTTTTATTATGGACAATGTACTTCTTTAACCTGAAGTAATTATGCATTTTGAATGCCCTTTTCCTTTCATATTATCTCTTACTTGTCTTATAGGTGATTTAAAATAAAGTTGTCTATATTTGGCCACTATGAGAAAGATGTTAATTTGTGGTGAAACTGTTGAGAAAAGTTATGGTGTTGCACACAGGAATGTTATATTGAGATGGTTCCATAAATTTTATATATTTTGTCTATTACAGTAGACATTAAATTTGAACTCAAGTTCTCCTGAAGTTGATCAATTACAAAACCACTTACTGTGAAAGAACTATATGTTTCTTTTCTCTTGATGAACTGTTTGTTTCATTACAGGAATTACAAATGATGATAAGGACCCATGTGTAGATACTTTCTGGACCACAACATTTCCCATTCTAAAGCAATTTGGCATTCCTTTGGAGGACTTGAAACTGAAAATTGTTAGTAGAGGAGCACCTCTTAATGGAGGTGGAGAAGTGTGCCTAGAAGTTCCAATTGTGCAAAATAGTTTGACAGTAAGTTTTATAATTTTTGTGTATTGGTATTACATGAAGGATGTATGTTACTTTGTTACTCATTTATATGTTCTCAATTTAGATCATTTGAATCATTTGGTTTTGTAGGCCGTCACATGGGTTGATGAGGGTATGGTAAAACAAATTAGGGGAGTAGCTTATTCTACAAGAATATCCCCTCAAATGTCTAATCGCATGGTATATGCTTCTCGTGCTATTCTGAACCGACTGTAACTGGATGTTTATATTTTCATTGATCATTATTTAGGCCAGCTTTCAGGGAGGTAAGTTGCATTCCAAATTTCTAAACATTGCAATCTTTTATAATTATTTTTGTGCCCATGTGAACATGTAAAATTATTGGAAAGATTATGTATAATTTCCTCGCAGCGTAACATTTTAACATTTTGGATGTCATAGAAGCTACTGTAAAAATGGTATAGAAGTCACTATCTGTCCTTTCTACTGTAATTGCATACTCATAATTTTGTATTGTAAACTGCAGACTGAGGATTTGCAACTCATCACAATGGGGTTAACTAAGTTCAGATTTTACAGTTCATCTATAAGACACATCAAGAGGGGGATGCTATACTCATTGTATTATTTTGTTTTTGATAAAATGTTGAATGATTTTCTGTTCTACAAATTTCCTGGTTCTAATGGTCATCTTGAGTGCAATAATTTGGACATTTGAAGTTCAACTCTTTCACCCGTATTATAATTTCTTGGGCAGCCTGATTCCTCCCTAAGGTATTTCATTGGGCATTCAGCCTCTGTCAACTCGGTAGATTTTCATCTAAGTAATGTTGATCTTCTCTGCTCTTGTGACGAAGACTCTAAAATTCGCTACTGGAGTATAAGCCAAGGTGCTTGCACAAAAGTTTCCAAGGTAAGTTTTGTCTAACTCTACATGTACATGGAAAAAGTTTATAATTCTGTACTTTTGCTACTTTGTGAATTTGTTATCATAACATTATTTTGCTGGATTAATTTGTTGGAGCGGGCTGGAACAACACAGCTGAGATTTCAACCTCAAGTTGGGTAGTACCTTGCTGCTGCCACAGAGAATGCAGTTACTGTCTTTGATGTTGAGGTTGATACTTGCTTGTATTCCTTGCAGGTTTCACTCTTGAAATTATGTCTAGAATTATTTTTCATGCTTTGCAAGTCACATTGATAATTTGATATCGTTCAAGCTGTTATAACAACATCATAAATACTTGCTTGAAAATTTAGCTATCACATAGATATTACAAAGGTATTCCTTGGAAATCAACGCATAAGATCCTAAATTTAATGAAAACCAATAAACATTAAAAAATGATTTGGGTCCTATGGCATCGTTTGCTAGAAAATCTACCCCATAATATAGGGGCTTATATAAAATTGTACAACACACAAAAAAATATGGATAATAAAATGGAAATTTATAAAAATTGCAATTATCCTAATATCATTAGGAGCAAATGGTTGCATGGCTTTCCTCATTAGGAGTTCCAAAAATTCTAATTATCTCAATGATCATATTGATCATTTGCATCTTCATATATAATGTGGAGCATCCTGACAGATTCCAGATTGTTAGATACAATGCATGAAAATATATTAAGGATAGTGTCAACAAATCTTTGTTGTATATATTTTTGCATTTATCTGTACATCAAATGATTATCATATGATATATGCATCTAAATATCTTAATGAACTGCAAGGAACAAAGTATTCAATACACGAGGTTTAAAATGACACCTTACAAAACAAACTTTCATATGCTATAAAGATTGAGAGTTTGAAGGGTAAAGTGTAGGTCTGCCATCACTTAGCATGCATAGTACCTTGGGATCATTCTATTTACTCTCAAGTACTTCTTGTTGCTACAAACGTTTAGAATCTGCTGCAATCCTTTTGATATGTCATTTTAAATGTTCTGATAAAAGTCCAAAAGATTTAATATGGCTGGTAGTGTGTTGTGATTAATTCTTGAACTTAGAGAAATCCAAATAATAATATTTTTAAATTTTTTGTAGTTTTTCTTCAGTTCTATAGAAGATCATAGATATTGGCTGCATGCCATTGCATTACGAGTTGATCAAATTTATAGATCCTTCTAGATCAATCTCTCCTTTTTGAGAAACAATGATCTCCATTGTCAAGTTCTAGCTACTTGAGCTTCAGTGAATCATTTTCTCTAGGAAAGTTGACTTGGTTTTATAATATCACAAAGAGGAATCTTTTGATTTCCTATGTTTGACCTTGTGGCCATGACTAGATCCACTTCTTTGGAATGCTACAATCAAGATTGATCTTTGTTAGCTTAATTTTTTTCGCACAAGGCAAAGGTGAGTTGAAATGCACATGTTTTTGATCCATCGTTAGCATGAAGTTTGTTTCTCAGTCATTCCTTTGTAAGGGGTTTGCACCTCTTTCTGTCTTGGAATGTTAGTGTTTTTAGATCCACTTCAAGAAGGTCCCCTCCAAGTTGCATCTTTTTGACACAATCATCAAGCCTATAGTTTCATTTGGTTTAGAGGTTTGGGGATGTAATTGGGGACCATTTAATGGGCTTATATCAACCTGGTCTAGACTCATGCTACAAAACAAGATCCATTGCAAATGGACAATTCCTTAGTGCATCATCTAAGATGAACTTACCACCTAGCCACTATGTGTTGAGATAATCTTTAGGCTTACTTTCGATAGACTTCATCCATGGGGACCTCAACTCTTGGTCATGAGAGAGATCCATTTTAAGCATTTTGCTTCTCTAAGAAGATTGCATCACTTGTCCCCACTATTTCCATGGTCCCTACCAAACGTCAACATTGTTTATACATGGAGACTAGGTTGCTTCTTTCTATTATCATTTCTATTGATAAGCTACTCCTTTTCATGCATTCTTTGGATGCCTCCCACAACCCTTTACAAAGGATATAATCAGTATAATTGCTAGAGGACATTTATAGAGCATACAAATAAAAGAAAAAGAAATGAACAATTTAAACTTCAAAACTTAAGAATGTCTGCATTAAAATCAAAACATACAGTAGTAAGCAAAGGATAAAAGTAGATTAGGTTGGAGGACCTTTATTCATGTGAATAATGAGATGATCTCCTTTCATTGAGCCAAAGAGACATCCCTTTTCCTCCCAAATGGTGGTGTTAACCTTGGGCTAATTTATAGTTGTCTATAAGGGTGTCAACTTGGGAAGGGAGCTTGTGGCATTCAGTGCCTAGATGTGTCCTCCTAAACCACTTCTCTTTTAGGAGAAGGTTGATAATAGAGCTGGTCATTTATTTCATTGTATATCACATGCTCTAAACATTTCAATATAGCAGTTTTGTTGTTAGAAAACCACACTAAGAAAAGTGATGCACCTTTTCATTGAGACCATGCCCTTGTCCATTATTGCATTGGAGTTTTCCTTGGATACCAAAATTCTCCTTTATGAATTTGATGCTGCTATGAGCTATCAATGGTGTTGAGAGACACTAATATGGTGTTGTCTTTTCTTGTTTTTTCGTCCTTGGGAGATGCAGGCAGAGTGTTTTCATTGGGCATGATGATAGTTGGTTGATTGTTTATATTTTTCTGTCGTGGGAGTCCCACAGCCTAGAAAGGAGGGTAACCAGTGGGATTGGTAGAGGCTAGGAGACAACATTGCCATTAAGGATTGAGGTTTAAGGAGGGATTGAGCATGTTGAGAGCAATGGGACTAATGGCAGGGGCATTGTGGGAGTAGATGGAGGTGATATAGATCTCGACATTTGATTTTAGCACAAACATTGTGTGGATATATAGGAGGTTTGGGAGCTGTATCTGAGGTTGTTGCAGGTTAGAGTTAGCAAGTTGGGAGAAGAATGAGACATAGGCAAAAATACTCTATTATATTCTATATACTGGAATGATTACTTTCAGCTTTATAAGGATAAACTTTTAGTATCTGCTACTTCTTTCCCAACTGTTAGAGGAGTCAACAATTAATTGATTATATATTACCAAAATAGGAGCAAGTTACAAAATTTGTTCAAATGTATGTAATAGCATACATTTGAATGAATAATTTAAAAAAAAAAAAATTGCAGACATTTGTTGAAATTTCGACGAATAGTTTGCGATGAACCACTAAAATTTTTGACGAATTTACTATACATGTGATGATATTTTTGTTGCACTTTCGACGATGTATATTGTCGCATGCACAACAATTTCATCGAAAGTTTTAGTGGTTTGTCGCAAATAGTTCGTCAAAATTTTGACGAATGTCTGTAGTTTTTCGTTGCAAATTGTTCGTCAAAATTTTGATAAACGTCTGCAGTTTTTCGTCGAAATTTGTGACTATTTTTCATCGCTATATGGACAAAGTTTTCGTCGATTTTCCAACTTATATTAGTTTGTTGAAAAAGCGACGAAATTTATATGACTGTTTTGTCGATATTTCGACAATAGTTTGTCGATATTTTGACAAACATTCATCAGAATTTGGAGTCAAATACAGTAGTGGGGTGAGTTGAGATAGAGAGAGGAAGGGAGGTAGGTAGAACTTGTTGTGTTTCTTATTTGAGTGCTTATACATTTAAAATCATGCAAATCATGGACACATCAAGGGATTTCAATGGTATTGGGTGAAATTTTTATTTAGTTTTGAATATCATTTTTTTCTAACCTAAATGGTTTATTAATATGACTATTAATTAAATTAATTTGAGTTCATTAACATGGCTAGTAATTAAATTAATTTGAATATCATTTTTATTTAATAATCTTTGAGTGCATTTGTTCAACTCCACTTATAGAATCATCTCTCACTTTATTTTCTTGCACAATTTCATATGTAGTACAAAACCTCTTGAATTTATCCACTTTTGTATTGCCATTTTCCTATTGCACATATTGCACTTTTATCCACTTTTGTGTGTGTTTGTGAGGGATAGAGAGGGGGAAGGAGGGAGATAGGAAGTGGTAGGTGGGAAGGATAGAGAGAGGGAGAGAAAGAGGGAAGTAGGGAGATAGGAAGTTGTAGGGTGGGAGGCATAGAAGAACCCAAAATGGACTTAGTAGGAGGGGGAGATGTGATGGTGGATTGTGGGAAATAGGAACCAAAATGGATTTATAGGATGGAAGAGAGATAAGGATAATGTGTTTGGGTTGGTATGATGGATGTGCAAGGAATAAAGAGAGATGTAGGTAAAGCTAGATACAAAGGTAGGGTGGGAGAGTTGCAAGAGAGAGATATAGTTTGTGTATGAGAGAGAGAGGGGGGAGGGAGAGGGAGAGAGGGGTAGGTAGAGAGAGGGATTCTTATTGAATACAACCCATGTATATGATAATTGTTATTATATGTTTTTTCATCATGTTTATATCAAATATTCTTAATATCTTTTATAGGATTAAAATTCTAATTCTACCTTATTGCTTGTAACATATTTTTGGTAATTTATCAAAACTAAAAGATCTAATTATATCTCAATTGTTCAATTATAGTGTAAATATAGATAACATTAATCAATTGACCCTTCTTCAATTGTGTAATTAATCAATTATAGTGTCCCTTGTTAGTTATTTCTAATGTTGGAAAATGCACTATCCTATGTTAGTTATTTCTAGACATTTTACATTCTAATGATGTCCCCTGTCCACTTTTCCTACACAAGGGACAATTTGTTTTCCAACACTGCAAACAATGTGAGCATTTTTCCTACACAAGGGACATTTTGTTTTCCAACACTGCAAATTCATAAGGAAATAATTGACAAGGGATAGTGTGTTTTTCAACACTACAAATAATGTGAGCATTTTTTTGTTCCCTATTGGAAAACACATTGTCCCTTATTAGTTATTCCCAATATTGTTCTAAAATTTGAAGGTGGACTTCATTACATAACTGACAAGGGATAGTGTGTTTTCCAACATTGCAAATTCATAAGGAAATAATTGACAAGGGATAGTGTGTTTTGAAACACTGCAAATAATGTGAGCATTTTTTTGTTCCAATCATATCAAGAAAGTGAAAAACACATTGTCCCCTATTAAGGGACAATTGGAAATTCCATTTTTACTATAACCAAAGAGTTGTTCTAAAATTTGAAGGTGGAATTAATTACTTAAATGACAAGGGACAGTGTGTTTTCCAACATTGCAAATTCATAAGGAAATAATTGACAAGGGACAGTGTGTTTTCCAAAACTGTAAATAATGTGAGCATTTTTTTGTTCTGATCAAATGAAGAAAGTGAAATTCCAGTTTTACTGTACACCAAATAGTTGTTCTAAAATTAAGGTGGAATTCATTACATTTTTGGTGTGTACAAATCAAAATATTTTCATAAGGAAATATCTGAAAAGGGACAGTGTGTTTCCAACATTTAAAAGAGATAGGTATAGAGAGAGTTAGGGAGAGAGGGAGGGCTAGGTGGAGAGAGGTTGTGTGTGTGTGTGAGGGAGAGAGGGAGCGAAAGAGGGACATACTTAGTGGTATGGTGGGAGGATCATTATCAAGTCAAAAAGGAAGACTAGTGTCTTGACTTTATCCACTTCTGCATTGCTATTTTCCTATTGCACATACTACACACACACCTTCCTCAACTTCTCAAGAGCGGGAAGAATCTCTTCAGTCAATATATTATCTATCTCATTGACTTTGGTTTGGTTATTTTCATTTTTTTTTAGATTATATTCCTAAACCATAAAACATAAACCCTAAACCCTAAACCCTAAATTGTAAACCTAACATCCATCATCATTGTAGTAATCCATTAGGTTTATTTTAGGCTAATACAAATTTATTAATCTACAAGTTGATCATCAAGATATTTTTCCTCATCCCCACTGCTCTTACCTAATAATACCCCATGGTATTCCTTTTCATTAGCTTCTAATTTCTTTTTCATATCTTTTATTATCCATCACGCCATCTTACAACCTCATCCCCTCATCCCATAATCCCCACATCTAACTTTTTGATTTGGATCTTATCACATCCCAAATTTGTTGGGTGAGCCTTCACACAAATAAGTTTGATCCTTTTACCTTGTCCTTCCTGGACCTTGCATCGAGTGTCCTTGCTACCACATAGGGAAAACTTGTATGTATCACACATACTCTCTCAAAGACAATGATCTTCCTTTTCATGACCAAGTTATCCATCGATCCTTTCCTTAAGGAAGCAATTGATTTTATAATAAACATATATGCAAGGTATGGTGTGATATAGGTCACAACTCTTGACCTTACCACTATTTTTCTCCAAAAATTTCCAATACCTTATCCTTGTGGTCATTAAATACATGACTTAATTGTCATCATGACTTACTAAGAAGTTAAAAAGTCTTCCAAATCGAAAATGTATCCACACTTTTTGTTGGGTAGGGTACTTAATCTGAGTCAATCTATTCTCTACCTTCCCCCCTTAGTGTTTCCACGACATTCGATCAACTCCAAGTCGAACTCATGGAAAAAAATTTCTTTCTCAAAATGATTTAAAATTCCATGTTATTGGCTTTCTATTGCCTTTTCCTTGCCTCAATGGCATACCTTGAATATACTTTTTCCCAAAGTTAGATTCATCATGTACTTCTATCTCATAGATTCACATTTTGGATCATCCAAAAGGAGATCTATTGAATAATAAACAATTTTACAAGCCAACATTCATTGCTATTCTCTTCCAATATCCTCTTTAGTGGAGGAATATCCAACTCAGAAAGCCTCTTTTACTATTGATGTACTTTTCAACTTAGAGATTTGTTTTCTTACAACTTCTATTGATTTGACACATAGTGTCATACTGCATTCCATTTCCTTTTGGAACCTCTATCGTATGTTGGTTTTTATTAACATGTTGGTGAGTTCTACTTATACACCAACCTATCTATGTACTATCCAAACATTTGTTAGATCAATACAATTTACCTATTAAGGCTTCTTTCTCATAATCACCTTACCAAGTGTCTTTGTCCCAACTCTTGGTACATTGTGACTTTAAACATTCTAAGGTTTACTTGGTTTCTTTTTCTCATCACAATCAAAACTCAATTTTTTTCTCATCAATTTTTGTTGGTGGAAACATGTCCACTTTATTGATTACTTCTTTTCTGACCATTTTGGTCTTTCCCCTTATTCCTAAGGTACTATCTCCTATCTTACAAGTTCCTAACCTTGCTTAGAAATTATATTCAAGTCAAGAGTTCTCCGACCTCTTGGATACCTCTCCCTCTACTCCTTCAACCTTACCTCTCTCTACCTACCTCTCCATGTCTCCCTTATTTCCTCTATCCCTTTATCCCTCCCATGCTACCTCGCTAGAACTCTCCCTAGTACCCCCATTCCTCTATACTTATCTCTATCTCTCCTCTCTCACTATCCCTCCTAACCTTACCTTCCCTCCCATTTTCCATATTTCCCCCCTCTCTCTTTCCATCTACCCCTCCCTTATCACTCACTCCCTCATTCCCTCCCTCCCTCTCTCCATCCCTCCCACCCACAACTCCCTCACTCTACCTACCCCTCTCTCTCTACTTCTCCCTCTCCCCCCTCTCTCTCTCTCATGCATACACCTCTCTCTACCTCTCCACCCCACCTACCTCCTCTCTATTCTCTGTTCACCTTACCACCCACCTAACTACCTCTCTCCTATCTCCCTCCTTCCTCTTATCTCTCTCTCTCTCCTCCTTCCCACACAACCTCTCTCCACCTACCTCTCTCTCCATTCCTCTCTTCTTGATCCCCTCTCTCACTCTCTCTATACCTACATGTCCCACCTTACTTCTCACTATCTCTACCTCTCTCTACCTACCTCAAGTTCCCTCTCTCTCTCCCTCACACACACACAACCTCTCTACCTACCCCTCTCTTCCCTCCCTCCTCGCTCTCTCTCACTCTCTCTATACATACCTCTCCCACCCTCTCTCTATATGTACCTCTATCCTCCCACCTTACCACTCCACATCTCCCTCATTTATCCTCTATCTCCCTCACATACACAACCTCTCACCACCTACCCTCCCTCTCTCCCTAACTCTCTATACCTACCTCACCTACCCTACCTCTCTCTATCTCCCTCCTTGCCTCTTCTCTCCCCTCCCTCTATCCCTCCCACCCTACCACTCCCCATTTCCCTCCTTCCCTCTCTCTATCTCTCTCCTCTCTCTCCCCTCACACACACACAACCTCTCTCCACCTAGTTCTACCTCTCTCCCTAACTCTCTCTATGCCTACCTCTCCTACCCTACCTATCTCTATCTCCCTCCTTCCATCTTTCTCTCCCTCCCTCTATCCCTCCCACCCTACCACTCACTATCTCCCTCTCTCTCACATACAACCTTTCTCCACCTATCCCTCCATCCCTCCTTCCCTCTCTCTCACTCTCTCTATACATACATCTCCCACCCTCTCTCTATATATACATGTCATACCACCACACATCTAATAACACTGAGCTTGCTAGACTTGAATTCAAACAAGACAAAATACACATTGAACATCATATAATCTAGAAAAAAAACTCATAGGTACAACTCTTGAACAATAAATAGTTAACATATCTATTTCCTACTATCTCCATCTACATCAAGATGCATGTTTCCCATATCAACTCTAATCCAAGCATATATCATTTATCCTAATTTGGAAAAATAAATGATGGTTGCGTGACTTGTTTTCCAATTGGTCTTTTATTTTGATTTATCTTTTTTACCCATACTATTCCTACTCATGGCCACCTAGATCTTCCCATTTTTTATTGTTTTGATTGGTATACAATGGGGAATAGTCTTTTATTAATATATCTCATGTTTTTTTGTTTATTCCTTACATTACCCACTAAGGTTGCTTTCAACCTTGTGTGTGTAGGAATGCCTTTATGTATGATGGTTTTTCTTTGCATAGACTTACCAAGGCCATGCCAGTGTCTTGAGTACACAAGAACTTCCTTATACTTAAATGTATTTCATGATAGTGTGTTTGGGTATGAAAAGTTGCAGGTTCCAAAACACACTTTGATTTGTAACCTACACTTCACATGGTACCCAAAACACACCATGTTTTCTAACTTCTACTATGGAAAAGTATAGCCAATTTACCAAATAATAGGAACAATTGTGTAGTTGCTATTTCAAATGCAAACTTGGATAAACATAATTTGAAAAAATTATGGGTTGGGTATGTTGTGAATTACAAGTTAATAAACACAGTGGTTTTGAAACATAAGTTTTGAAACCTCTTTTTTTTATAATATATTCATAACTATACATATCTAGATCTCTATTTCAACCAACAACATCATTTCATGGCGGTGTGTTTGGGTATGAAAAATTATAAGCTTCAAAACACACTATGATTTGTAACATGCACTTCACATGGTACCCAAAACACACCATGTATTGTAACCTCTATTGTGGCATCTACATCTAATGCTCTTTACAAAAAATTGGCATGAGTCAACTTAGAACTCCCCTTGCTCAAGTAATTTTTAAGCCTTATACATATTAATGCATACATAGAGCTATCAATTACAATTGGATAATAAATCTTCTTAATGTCCCTAAATACCTTCATAGATTTAGGGCATTGTTGTAGGCTCAACTTAGTGGATATTGTTAAAGGAATACTTAAAATATTATCATTGTGCATTTTGAACACTACAAAATAGTCTCAAGATACTTCCTCTAGTTTAACCATAGCTTCTTATTAGCCATATTTCTATGTATATGATAGCTCCTAGATATTTCATTTGAAATCTATAATCCAACTAAACCTTGAGTTCTCTAGTCAACACTTCATTAGTTCTAATGATTAACATATCATCAACATGTAAAATTGTGATTAACTCAACTTAATTCCTTGAAAAATCCAATTCTAATGCATATGTATCAAATTTTTGATACAACATACATGGTGAGTACTTTAATCCATATAAAGACCGTTTTAGTTTAGAAACTCTATATTCTATACCCCTTATCTAACATTCTTTAGGTTGATGAATACAAATTTTCTCATCTAAATCTCCATGTACGATAATGTTGTATCAAAATTTATTTTGTCCACTTCAAAATAAAAATATGTAGCTATAGACAACAACATCCTAATGAAGTTGAACAACACATTACCTACTATAACAAATTGCATGCTTCAAAATACATTGTGTTTTATAACCTACACTTTGTTATACCCAACTACATTGTATTGAAATGCTATTATTATTTGAAATGCATATGTAAACAAGGAAAAAATAAGTATAATTATGAATATCTTATGTTTGTTCAAGTAAACTATAAATGTTCAATAAAAAATATAACACGAAAACTAAAGGCCATTACCCAATAAATAATTCTAAATTAAAATAAAATATATTTAAGTAATAAATCGATTATAGTGAATAAAACAATTTTTCTAGTTAAATGAGATAAATCTTGAAAGTAGAAATATAGATAATAATTTAATTAATATATTAATATTAATATCTATATTATGATTAAAAAAATAGAAATAAATATAATTAAAAATATATTTATATTATAAATATAATTATATAGACATAGTTATTATAATAATGATACACAAATATAATTTATTATTAATATTATATTCAAATAATAATATAATATAATAATTATTATAAAATAATAATATAATTTAAATACATTATAAAATATATAATAATAATAAAATAATAAAAGAGTTTAATAATTGCAATATTCTAAAACTAATATATAATATATAATTTAATATAATATTAATTATAAATAATAATATAAATTTATTTATATAATTTAAATATATTATAATACAATATAATATAACATAATAAAAATATAAAATAATAATACAAATTTATTATATTGTAATAAAAATATAAAATAATAATGCAAATTCAATTACATTATAATAAATTGAAACATAACAATACATTAAAAAAAAAAAAGAGCAGCAAAATTTAAATTTAAAAACAAAGTACATTACAAATATAAAATAATAATACAAATGCAATTACATTCTAAAAATCATAATAAATTTAAATATATCAATGCATTAAAAAATAAAGAGGCGACAATATTTAAATTTAAAAATAAAGTACATAAAACCCAGAAACCCCTCATTTAAAATTTGTTGTTAGCACATTTTTGTCATTGTTTCTGTTGTTGTCGTTTGTTTTTGTCGTCACACATCATTACCCCTATGTTATTTATGCATCCTTCCTTGGTGGGCCTCGTGCATAATGGGCATGCATGTTTCTATTTGTTTTTGTATGTACATAGGTGCATTTTTGTCTAGGAGTTAGCTGGCTCCAGGTATGGGAGAGGAATTAAAAATTCCTGAAAAGGACCTTGGGAAGACAAAAAGGAATTAAAAAATCCTTGGGGGATGGGGAGAGTTGACCAAAGGGTAGGTTGGGATAGCTAATCAATTATTATGTTGTGTAAGGGATTAGGCAAATGATTAGGTGGGTAATGATTAATGATCCACTTGCATTTTGCAAATTAATCAAGATTTGAAAAAGGTTATAGAGGATGTGACATGAGGGGAATTAAATAAATAGATGGGAGGAATTTAATTCTTTAGAGGAAAAGGGATAAGGGATGGGAGTAAATAATTAAAGGTAATTATTTACTTTAGGCTAGGATTTAAAGATGATAAACAAATAAATTAGGATGAAAGGATAAGGCATAATGCATATTAATTAAATAATAGGGTATTATTTAATTAATATAGAGGATATGACAATAGTCGAATTGGGGGTAAATTGACCAAATTAAAGTAGTCAATTTTTAGTGTCTACATTTTTCCCCTCTTTGAGATGGTGTTACGAAGTAGCATCATTTCAAAGAATATTAAAACATAGAAACTGAGAGAAGATGGCTAGATTGTGAAAGATGCCCTAGCCATTCAAAGGAGCGACTAGGAGGAAAGATGATGGGAACAAAGATTAGGGATTGAGGATGCCCCTTCGAGAGGACATGCGGGTTCAAGAGAACATGGGTGTGCTCTCAAAATGGATGATGTGATGCGAGAGTATATGGGGAAGGTGATGCAAAATGATGGATAAAATATGGAATGGGAGGAGGAAGAGATAATGAAAGGAGAAGATGAGAAGTAAGGAAACACAAATGGATTCAAAGACAAATGTGATGTTGCCCCATTCAAGCTACAAGCCAAAATGGTTTGATGATGGATGGAGCATTGTTGATGAGGGAATAATATATCCCAAAACAATGCAAAAGGATAGGGAAGGATACATCTTGATGATGATGATAAAAGTGTTGTTGATGAGGGAAGGATACATCCCAAAAAAACACAAGAGGATAGGGAAGGATACATATTGATGATGATGATGATGGGAGTGTTGTTGATGAGGGAAGGATACATCCCAAAACAACACAAAAGGATAGGGAAGGGTACATCTTGATGATGATGAAGATGATGATGATTGGATCAAGGTTTGTAGCAAAGTTGGGAACAAGACCAAGGATGTGATTAGATGATTTGTGCTAGATTGAATGGATGAGGGTTGGATTGAGATGTAATAAGGAAAAGATACTTAGAATAACCAATCTATATTATCCTAAGAATATTGAAGAGATGATGAAATGATGAGGGTGAAGAAAGTGGAGGGATGAAAATGGATAGAATAAATATATGAGGAGGAGTGATGAAGGATGAATGGATTAAAAAGATGGAGGGTGAGGGGATGTTGATAGAGGAAAATGACAGATGAGAGGATGGGTGATGGGGGATATGAAAGGAGAGTGATCAAATCAAGCAATTTAATTGTTATGCATTATGCTACCATGTAATGAGCACTAAATTTGATATAGCGTGAGATACTATGCATTAGGGTATCACATGCATGGGATTGACACAACAAAAAAAATGTTAGTCCAACATCCCAAAGTCATAGGGGCTTTGGTAGGGCCAATGTTGGAAAACCACAAACACAAAGGATGCCCCAACATAACACAAGACCACAAGGATCTTGTTGGGTACTACACATGACAACCAAGAAGACAAGATCACGTAGAAATTCAAGATATGCCCCTATGTTTACCCATCAAAGTGCACCATGATATGATGGATTGTGGCGACCCTAACAAAAGGTATAATAGGAAGCTCAAATGATAAACAAAATTCCAAAACATAAAAAAGATCACAAGAAATCTCAAACGTCCGTTGCCATAGGAACAAAGGGTGGATGGGATTGATGCGGTTTGATGTAGGAAGGATGCATCTTGTTAAGACCAAAGATGGAGACTAAACTAAGTGATCGATATAACTTAGGATACCCAAAACTGATTGAACCTCAGGATGCTAGTGGATATTGCTTGTTAAGGACTAGCTAGATAAGGACATACTTGATGACATGACACAAGACACAAGACACCCTAAAGACCTAGGGGCTCAAGGGCTAATCAGATATTAGCCTTGTCTATGTGAAAACATAGAGCCCTCATAGTTCGATAAAATACCGATGAATGACCATGGATAAAAGCGGAAAGAAGACAATGTAGACCATGATGGAGGAAAAAGATAGGACAAAAAAATGCCCTAGGGGCTGATCAAATGATTAGCCTTCCCTACATGAAAGGACAGGGTCAACGTAGTTTGACAAAAGGCCGATGATCGACCATGGATAAATGGTGATGAGATGACCATGATAAGTGGATAAAATGATGGAACCGATATGATGAGACAAGATAGACCTAGTGGATAGGATGGTGGTGATCACATGTAGCTCATGAATGGGATAGTTATCCAAATCATCAAAATATGAATTGGGAGGATGAGATGACAGATAGATGAGTGATGAAAAGTGATACCTAAGAGTGGAAAGATGTGTGAAAGAGGTGGGAGTGATGACAGTGAGATAGATAGCATTGGGTTGATGAGGGGGTAAGCTATAGCTAGATACCAATGACAAGGGATTATGAAATGGGGTGAGGATAGAGATGAATGGATAGGGAGACAAGGATGGGGGATGAAAGGGATGCTATGATGGATGGATAGGAAAATAAGGATGGGGAGATGGAAGGGATGATAGGATTTATGAATGATGTCTCCAAGGACTACGTTACAAAGAAGGTGATGCCTTGCTCTAGATATGTCATGTATGATGAGACAAGAGGGATGAAAGATAGAAGGATGGGAAAATAAGGGAGTGAGATGGATATGGATAGGATGCATGGATAAGGAAATGAGATTGATGGTATCGTGACAGGTGGGAAAGGAAGGTAGATGGATGTGGAGAAGGAATAGGATAGTGTATGGGTGAGGGGAATGTATGCCATGAGGTGTCCAAAGCATGCATATATGTTTTCCCCTATCTATATCAAGATCACAAGGACATAGGGATTGGGATAAATGGGATATGATAGGTAGGATGTGTAAGATAGGTGGGATGGAGGAAATGGGTGAAGGGGATGTAGTTTCCCCCATGTGTGGAAGTAAACTAGATGGGGGATTTACACATGACGCCTATTTTCCAGGTTTTCATCATGGTACTTATCGAAGGCTTTTGTTTGCCAAGTTTTCACCATTGGACAAATTATTTCTCTTTTTTTTAAACTTTTTTGGACAATATGTGGATGGAGATGGATAAGGATAGGGATGTGGATAAGTGGATTTAAAGACATGTGATAAGGGAACAGCTGAAGGACTCAAGCATCAAGTTCCTTATGAGGTAATAGGAGCCCATATTAGAAATGACTATTGGATGTTGGTACAACCTTAGTAGGATGGATGGATTATGCAAGGAAATGGATTAAGGGATTTGATGGGGGAAATATGTGGGATAATGGATGTGATGTTGGTGTGAATGCTTGGTCTAGACCTGCTCAAACATGAACAAATAATCCGATGTTAGTCAATAAAAAAATCTAAACTAGCATTCCCCATGAAATTCATTCAAACACAATGAACAAGAAACAAAGTAAAATGATTAAATGAAAGCTAATGAATCTTATTCAAATGCTCAAAATAGCATCCCATGGGGGAATTGGTGCTTCTTTGATGTGGAAAGAAGCCCTTTCCCAATTGCTTGACAAACTTTAATGATGGATATGTGATTCTTTATAAAAATTGAGAATAACCTAGCTATGGATGATGAATTCTATGTTAACTTGCATAAAAATATGGATGATTGTGGATTCAAATTCCTATAATGTATTTGCATGAAGTTGTGTCAACTTGTGGATGAATTTGTGGATTCAAATGAGCATAATTATCTTAGATGGATTGTGGATGCCAAATCAAATAGAGGAGGCCTCTATTTATAATGGGGAAGAGTTGAAGAATAAGGAATAGGAAGAATGTGGGATTAAAATTGAAGCAATGGAATTGTGCCACTTGTCAACATGCTAATGAAGGAGAGTGGAGAAAATTTTAAACAATGTGCATGTTAAATGCATGTAGGTGGAATTTGAAATTCAAAATATGGCTTGTGCAGGAAGAGTTGTAAGAGGAGTTAATGCCAAGTTGGCTCAAGAAAAGGACATGTGTAAGAGCCTTCAATGCCATGTTGGAGGAAAAAAGTCCTTTGGGAGGGATATTTCAAATTGGTGGAATATTCCAAAAATATGCCACATTTGAATGAAAATAGAGGAATTAATAAATCAAATAAATTGATTTATATGTGCAAGTTGTAAAAGCTAGAGGAATGGAGGATTAGTGTTAGAAGTTAATTAATGATTAATTAACTTAGATGGGATTAGTTTGATTTGACATTTGATTTAGATATTTAGATTTGTTTAAATCAAATGAGAGGATAGTTGGGAGATTAGGGATTTAATTAAATAAATTTGATTTATTCAATTAAATGAAGAACATTAGATTTAATCAAATAAAGTTTTATTTAATTAAGAGAGATGACTAGGATTTAATTAAATTAAATAAAATGATTTATTTAATCAAATGAGGAACATTAGGATTTAATTAAATAAAATGATTTATTTAATTAAAAGAGGAATCTTGATGAATTAATTAAATACGTATTATTCATTTAATTGGTTATTAATGAAGTGATTAAGGAAGAATTGGTGTTAGTGAATCAAAATTGAGTGCACGATATCAATCAAGATAATTTGAACATCTACATTTTCCCCCTCTTTGAAGCGATGTACCTATTGCATTGGTTCAAAGAATAACCTTGTTGAGATCAAAAATTCAATTTTTATTTTATTTTTTCGGATGCCCCACTACTTCCCCAGCGAGAAGAATTATGCTAGTACACTACCGCTTCGAAAGATCGAGCGAAAAGTTTCAATTTTGGGTTGAGCTCGTGATAAAGATTCAAGATTAGTTCAACTCAAAGAGGACTAAAGAGCTTGAATGTTTGATGTAGACCATTCTGACCATGTAGATAGTTCATCGACCATGGGTAGCCTCATGTATATTTTGATATATTACACACACTTGATACTTGTATATAAATGTTAGTAAAGATAGAAGAATAAGAATAATAAGATGGATAGAAGTAGAAGAATAAGATGGATGAGCCCTTGAGTTTGAGATGATGCAGGAGTCCAACAAGTCCTTGAGTCATTAAGAATTTATTAGATATGATGATGAGTGGTGATGATGTATTGCTTATCAGAAATTGGGATTTTAAAAGGCCTTACTTACCTTATGTTTGATAACACACATAGATATGATGCATCAAGGTATATAGAACCAAATGGCATTGTATCTAGTGAGATGGAATTTGACCTGACAAACAGATAGGAGTATTCTTGTTCACACCTGACATATGAAAACCTTACTAGGATGTACTTCAGATATTTCAAACATCTCCAACCAAAACACAAAAGGAAAAACCTAACAATGTAATAGTCAACAAGCTATCCAAAACACCTTCCATCCATACCCAATAAAGAAAGTATTTTCCAAGGTTATATTACAAGAATATCCAACAAGCACAATAGATAAAAGGATAATGATCAATGCCCCATTCCTTTCTCTCTAAATTGTTTTGATAGACATCATCGAGAGGTCATTGGAATGAGCGCAATAAGATAAATCATTTAAGAAAAGATCAAGTACACAAACAAGCCAATGTTCTTCATACCTATAGCCAAAGGGATTTGTTTTGTTTAGGATAAGTATCTAAAGTGTTTGCCAATGATCATGCCCATTGTAAAAAGAATGCATCATAGGACATGTTAGTGGACAGTGGCAAGTTGATAGGTTGTTTGAAAGGCTATTGATATAAAGTCGATTGACATGTTTGCGAATGATCAAGAGTTTGATTTTGCATTTAAGAGTTTGTTGTTTCGATTTTGATTTTGTGTTTGAAGTTTTCTTTTGCTGATTGTTGTGGTTGTTTTCTATTTGTATTGCCAAAGGGTGTGTGACGATTTTTTTATTATGGATGAGATTATTACGGGTGAAACGAAATGAGATGGATGGATTTTTTCAAATATTTAGATGTTTTTGACGTTTATGTGAAATGTTATGAGGCTATTTTTTGGATTTTTTTGAGATTTTTTACGAATGTTTTGATTTTCAAATTTTCCAATGTTTTTGTGTTTTATGAGATTTACAAATGTTTTTGGATTTTGTGTTTTTTGAATGTTTTTGTGTTTTTCTATCTCAAGGGCTGATCAAAGATTAGCCTTGCCTTTGTTTAAGCTCAGAGACAATGTAGTTTGGACTCCATGTTTTTGAAATTTTTCTGACATTTTGACTTTTTTTGGATTTTGATATGTTTTGGATGTTTTTGGATTTTCGCATGATTTTGACGATTTGGATATAGATATGTGTGACAATATTAGTGCTCTATTTTGGTATTTTGTTGAAAACCAAGCTAAGGTTGATTGATTAGATTGATGGATTGATGATGATAACATTGTTGAGGATACCCAACAATGCAAGGATAATGTTTAAGCAACACGACTTGATTAGGATGAATATCCCAAGATGATGAGGGATTGATTGGATTTGATTGATGGATTGTTGATGACAACATTGTTGAGGATACAGAACAATACAAAGATAGTGTTAAGCAACACAAGGATTGGGAAGGATATCTTGAGATGATGATGGATTGATTGGATTTGATTGATCAGGATTTTGAAGCTTGATTTGGAACAAGATTTGTTTGGATTATTTGATGTGACGTTGACGTGCAAATTAGATGTGACTGATATTGACTATTTGGATTGATGTTTGATGAAAGATGAAGCTTGATAAGGAATGCCTTCTCCTCAAAATGTGCCATGGGCTAGTGATTTGGAATTTTCGCTCACAAGTGCTTTGACCAATTTGATTTTACATTTTCCAATGTTTGGATCACTACATAAGTTGGAAGATATAGATCAATATTTATTCCTGAAGCAAGATGTGCATACCTACCCTAGTGTCTAACAATGTATGGAATGCCATGGGTGGATGCTTGGATAGGTGTATGGATGGATGGATATGGTAAGCATGCAAAGGATGCCAAGGATTATCTTGTGATAAGATAAGGTGTTTGAATAGAGGAATGCTTCATTAGATAATGCTTCATGGCTTAGATTATATTGGGTAGGGTAGGATCAATGAAAATGACTCATGTCAAGATGTTTACCATAAGCAAGTGTAAAGTGTGCACCAAAATTTTTCAAAATCAAGATAATGTAGGAAGATGGATGTAGATGGATGAAAATGGATTGGATCAATGGTTTATGGATGAATAGAGTTATTATGGATAAGATGGATGGGATGTTGGCTTTATTAGGGATGTGATAAGATGGTTTCACTTAAAGTGGCATATGTAGATGCTCGATTCTACACATGATGCATATTTTCCAGGTTTTCATCATGGTACCTATCCAAAGTGCCACCATAGTGGTTTTCACTAGACAATTTTTTTTCTTTACTATTTTCATGATTTTTTTAATTTTTTTTGGTTTTTTAAATTTTTTCTGAAAGATTTTAAGCTCTTGTTGAACCACCTGGTGGTGTTGATGTAAATGTTCCAATCATAATGTGCCATCGATATCCTACTTGAAGAAGTTGCTTTGCTAAGATACGTGCACTTGAATACAACTTTTGAGATCCCTGATCTACTTTGTTGATATTGGAGTTAACTCTGTCTTTGTGCTCACATCGCAATAGGATGCCCTCTGAATCCTTATGATGAAGGGTGGCTACCAATACATGGTCAATATGAGAACTAGATATTATGCATGGAGGAGTGGATGGTGTTGTGTGTTTAGGAATAGGAGATGGATTGGTTGACAATTTAGAACCTTTGACTCTCCAAACTTGGGAAGATGAGCAATGATGGGTGTATACAGAAGTTTGCATGGAATTAGGACCAACTGATTGATATACTTTGTACATTGCTTGAGAATTCTTCTTTTTCCTTTGTGGACATCTTTGATGGATACTTTTCCCTTTTTTATTTTTCCCCATAGTTTCTTTGACTAAAGGATTTTGATAGGGATAATTTTTTTTTTGTGTTTTTTGGTATCCATGTGTATTTGATTTGTCCATTATGCTTCTTAGCTTCTTTTTCTTTGATAATGTTATTTGTGCATTGATTCAAATCTTTCTTTTGATGTTGGTCCCAATTTTTGGATGGGGTGATTGGTGGATTAGGATTCATGACGTGGCTAGTTGTAGTATTGGCATTGGTTTCATCATAAGGATTCTTCGTGCTCCCTATGTTGACATTTTCTTGAGACATAGTTGCCCCCAGTATGGTGGTAGTAGCACCTTTGTTCCTCGATTTTTCCCATTTTGAGATGTCTTGTTCAATAAGAATTCTCTGATAAATGACCATTGCAGATGACATTATTTCAATTTATTGCTATGCCGACTCTAGAATATCCTATTTTGTCTTACCTGTTTCCTTGAGTGGATAATGATGTATATCTTCATACATGGTTTCCTTAGTTTGAATTTGGTGTATATCCGATCCTAATGTTGACAACTCATTTTTATTGTAGGAATCAATAACCTGCTCTTTTGTGTAATAATGTCAGGAGTAAAGGAATCATGTTCTGAATGAAGATAATCTACGTGTCCATCCACATAAAGCATCTCGTGGGTAGATGGAGGAGTATGTGCTATGTGGATGTGATCATCATTTTCAAAATATTGTATATATTGGAGAGTGTCCATTAGATCATTGTAGTAGCTTGGAGATACAAATTCTTGATCTTGAATGATTTTAGAATTGCTTTTGACATGCTTTGGATCAAGTTTTTGACATGGGTCAATTTCAAAGGATGTATTGCTTACAAATGGTTCTTGGATGTCTGCATTAGGTATAGGACGCCGATCAATATCCTCTTGATATTTAAGTGAATTTGGATGAAGGTGGAGTTTAAGGTTCCTTCAATATCTACAACCATGAGGTTGAAGGATGTCAATATGCCTTGGAAAAGACCATTATTAGACCTTGGTGAAGGATTTTGATAATGCTTTGGAATAAATTCTTGAGATATGTCCTCTTACTCATTAGGTGATGTAGAGACACTTTCAACATGATTAATGGTAGAAGGATTGCCCATTATAGGATCAAATTATGTTAACACTATGAATAGATCGTTGTTGGATATTGTTGAGTGGTATTTATCATGATAAAAAAGTGACTCTTGATGTATGTTGAGTTGATATTTTGATGAGGTAGAAACATCTTCAAAGTGCTCATTGATGGATATATCTTGATCATTGTTTTCAACAATTATGGTGGAGAGATTGTCACTACTATCACTAGTGGTTGAATCTTCATCGTTGTCCTCAATAGTTATTATTTTTTGATCAATAAGGTCTTGGATGAAATTTTTGAGTTGAATAAAATTTGATGTTGTGTCCCTTTATTTTGTGAAAATTATAAAGGTGCTTCTCATTATACCATGGTGGTTTAACTTGAGGCTCTTGATAATTTTCATAAACAGGGATTTTGATGAGATTTTTTTGTACCAACTATTGCATGATTGATTTGATTGGTTCCCCAAGTGGTGTGTATTTTCATTTGTTACCTTGTGAGATTTGTACTTTAAATTGACCTTGTGGTGATTGATTTTGGATATTTGGTGATTGATCTTTGAGATGTGGTGATTGGGTTTGTTGTTGATGTTGTTGATCTTGATATCCAACATCTTGACATTGGATATATTGTTCTTGATGTGGTTGTGGACACAACTCAATGCTTTGATGACATGGTTTAACTAATGGAAGAGTATTTATTTTTGGGTGGAGATGTCTCATGGCATAATGAATCAACTATTTTGGTAAGCGTAGCAATTTGATCTCGCAAAATTTGATCTTGACACCCTTGATATAGTTGATTTGGTTTTTGTTCAAACAGATTTGGAATGTATACTTGTGGTGTTTGTATGGGATCATGGAAAAATTGATTTTGGACAATGTTCTAATTTGTGATGATGCTTAGATTTGGCATGATAGGTTGAAATTGAACATTGTTGTGGTTGGGAATCACATTTCCTTGATTTAGGTAACTTTGATTTTGCATGGTGTTACCTTAACTTGGATCAATACATGGAGTTGTTAACATATTCTTTGGAATGTGAACAACATTTGTATGATTCACAAAATATATATCCCAAAGTTTACCAAGTGTGGACTTGAAATGTTCATGTTTGGTAAACTTGTACTTGGTATATTCACATTTGGCATGTATGGATTTGGTGGGATAATGTTGTTTTGTTGAAGACTCATGCATTGATTGTTTGGTTGATAGATTTGTAGGTTTGGACTTGGATTTAAATCTACCATAGGGAAAGGAATTCCAAACTTTAGATTGGGCATACTCACATGTGTTCTACCATTGAGGTTTGTAGGAGATAATGATCCCATGTATGGAATGCATAAATGTGAGTTTTGATAATCCATTGATTTTGTAAGGCTTTGATAGTTTGGTTGACTTAGATCACTCATGATGTATGGAGCAAGCTTATATTCCATGTTCTTCTTGTGTTTTGAACTTGTTGCAAGAGTGACACCTAAGGTGTTTAGGACCAATGATGAGATGAAGGATGAAAGGGTGAGTGATATGAGTGTTGAAATTTTAGAAGCTTTGGATCAATGCTAGAATCTAGGATTGTTTGGATTTTTTTGATTTGGATTGGATTTAATTTAATCTGGATAATGGACTTATAAACCCCAAGATGTTGGATGTTACCTTGGAATAAACTTGTCCACAAGGATGATAATTTAACTAGATGTATGAGGAAGGATTCATCCACACACAGTTAGCCAAACAAGGTGATTTTGATGTTGATTTGAAAGGATTTTACCAAAAGTCTAGTATGAATGATTTTTCCAATGTTTCAAAAGTTGTTTGTGAGATGGGATTTGATTGATGTTTGAGATGGGTGGAATGATTGGTTGTTTTGATCCTAAACGAAATTAAGAAGGACTTGTTTACAAGACCAAGGTTTTGAAGAACATGCTTTTCCCTAAGATTACTTCAAACCAAAAGATCAATGTTTCCTCAAAATACCATAAGACAAAAGATAAACTAGCACATGTGTGGGGTTCAATTGATTTCATCTTGATTAATGAATTTCTTTTACCACATCCATACTTCTTGCTTAGTTTTTCAAATTGAATGTCTATGTCTCAATTTTCTTTTCATCCCACAAGGTCTATTATGTGGAAATCAAGAGAATCAAGGCAATAGTTCCCTAATGTTGACTTTAGTGAGAGAAAATTGAGATTTAAATCCAAATACTTAGAAGCCTCTAAGGATGAAATCCCTAGGGACAAGCAGTAGCACTTGGATTTTTCAAAGGTATTTTCTCCTAAAGGTTTGAAATTTGATGACCTTGTTGAATTTTTGTTTTCAAGATTTTGGATCCAAACAATGTGTTTAACTAACTTAAAGATTGCACAACCCTAGGATGGAAAAGGAAATATTTGTTGAGTTTCCACTTGGATAAATCTAGCTGCTCTTATTTAGAGTGGATGACTAGAAGCTTGACCACATTGGCTCCCCTCCACAAAACTCACTTCTACGGGTCAGCCAAGCTTCAATTCTCATGAATCTCCCATGAAAAAATTTCCATCTCTACAAAGAATTGCAAATATGTGGGATGGCTTCGGAGGTCTCACCTCCTAACGCCAATAAATATTGGAATTTTTGGCTACCTACACAAAGGTTCTTAATAAGGGAATCTAGTTCAAAGGACACAATGATAAAATTCCTCAAGAGGTCTCCCAACCCTTAGAACAAAGGCTTTACGCATCATAAAGATACTGAGGGAGGGTGCTGGCAAGAAGTTGAGTCCACTTTTTGGCCAAAAAGTGGAATTGTTTTCCTTGATTTTCAGAATTTGACACATTTGACCTTAAAATTTGAAGCACTTAGAGATGGAATCTTCAAAAAAGTCACTAATCATAAAATGCAGTACTCGGAGTCTAGTTTCGAAATGTGTAATTTATTTCAATACCCAGATGGTACAAATTGAGTTTCAATAGGTGTAAAAGTTACTTTTTTTTTACCATACCATGCACATGTACATCCATATTTTGACCTAAATTATTGTATTTTTCTAAATCCTTTTGGGAAATGATTTGTGACTCAATGAAGCACATTTTTCGATTTTTTTTGTAATTTTTAAGTGAATATTATTTTTGTTAAATTTTTATTAGCCATATTTGTCATTTTGAAAAATTGTTGTGTACGTCGCGCATAAGATGCCCTAAACTTATCATTTTTTGATTTTTTAAAAATTGAAAAGAATTGTTTGAAGTACATTCTCGTGCAATCCGTTCGTCAAAATGTTATGTTGATAAAAAGTTATTAGAATAGTATAAAACCCTAATATTTAAAGTTTATGGACAAGTTTCATTAGAAATTAATTGAAAAATAAGAAAAATAATCCAATTGTAAAAAAAATTACATATTTGGAATCTGCATTGTCTCATCTATAATGGGTTTTAATTTCCTCAAAAGATTCTACAAAAGAAGTCATCAACCATATGTCCAAATTAAGTATTTTTCTCTGACATTGTTAGGACCTCCAACTTGCAAGTCAAACCAGGTTGAAGGCCTAGGTTCAAATTCCCAATGCTTTTCCTGAACCAAAATACAAGCCAAAAACTTGACCACAAAGCAAATCCAATTTCAAATTTTTAGAAACGGGATCTCGTTTTGTAAATCTGGATCCCATTTCTTAATATTAAATGTGGTGACCATTGATAGGGAAACATGATCCCACTTTATAAATGAGATCTTGTTCCTTTGTCAATGGTCCCCACATTTAATATTGGGGAATAGGATCTCGATTGATAAATGGGATCCCATTTGTTTTTAACCATTTTTTAAAAATTTACTGGCAAAGTTTACTATGAAGTCTACAACTTCACATGTACGGCTGAGTGTGACATATTGGGCTATTTTCCATCAACTTTTGTATTTACAGGTGGTGAACTTGCATTTTTGATTGATTTTTTCAAAGGAGGCATCATGTAAACCATTTTTGAAGTGGAATTGTGTTATTTTTGTACTCATTTGGAGGAATAAAAGGTCTTCAACTTGTAATATGGATTGAATTTTTCAAAGGAGGCGTGAAGAAAATAGTTTTTTAAGTCGAATTGTGCTAGTTTTCTACTTGTTTTGAGGAACACAAGAGGAATAATTTTGTCCTTATAGGTCTTCAACTTCCAATTTAGATTGAATTTTTTGAAGAATTTCACTATTGACATTCATTTGTGCTTGAGAATTTTATAATCATGGGTTCACAAGCTCATAATAAGAGGAAAGATAGGAAGACATTGACTCCTAAAGAAATTGAAGCAAAGAGAGAGAAGGAGAAACAAAGACAAAGAGAAAGAATAATGAGAATTAAATCAATGAATGATGGTGGAGCATCCAATTCCACAACTATTGAAGATGAAAACATTGAGGGGACCATGGTTGTAGACGAAGCTAATTTGCAAGAAGTCAATTTGGAAAAGAATATGATTATACAAGCAAGTCCTACTATGTCTTCAAATCTCTCTTTCAATGCTATGGGGAATGTTTCAATATGCACAAATCTAGGTACGTCTTCAAATCCACATGTTAGTGAAATGGTAAATTCGTATGTAGAAGTTTTACAAGATGCTGAACTTAACAATGTTGACATTGATAATACTTGGAGAGATGAAACTTTTATAGAATTTGTTGAAAATGAAAAAGAAAAATATTTTGTTGAAAATGAAAATGAAAAATCTTTTGTAGAAAATGAAAATGAGAATGATCCTTTTGTTTAAAATGAAAACAAAAATCATTTTGTTTATGAAAATGAAAATGAAAACTGTTTTGTTCATGAAAATGAAGATGAAAATGTAAATAATTTTGAAGTTGAAAATGAAAAAGAAAATCAAAATCTAGGATGTGATGTTGAATTTAATGAAAATACTTTTTTAAAAATTGAAAGTGATGTTTTGGATAATCTTCTTGGTCATATTTCTTGGAGGAAAATAAGAATACATGCAAATAGAATATACAAAAAATCCTTTTATCGTAAAAAACTTGCATTTCAATGTCAACTATTGATGCAAATGATGAGAATGCAAAAAATGAGGAAAATAATGAAAAAGGTTACTAAGATTTTTTGTTAAACCAAAAAGGAAAGATCAATCATTGAAACATGTTATGTCTACTATTTCTAGTGCCATTCAATCTATTGGAAAAAATAGTTGATCTAAAGATAAAAATGCAGCAAGAAGAACTATAACAACTGGTATAGTTATTAAAGCAAATTTGAATAAAAGAATGGTAAGCAATATTAGTGATTTTTTAAAAATACATCCCAAAACATTGCTAAGAGAGGCAAAAAGAAGAGTAAGTATAGAAAATGATCCTATCAACCAATGTTGGAGTTTCAGTGGTCGACTCCCAAGATCTGATATGAAATTGAATGTTGAAATTAAATATTTGATCAAAAAATATTGGCATGCTAATAAAAGGGTTTCATCTAATGCTAGAGATGTTTTAAAATTAAGGGTGGGGTCCAAAAATCATGATCCTCACCTAAAACGCCTATTAGATACAAGAAAAAATGAATTTTATAGAAATTTTGTGGTGATTTAGTGTTACCTAGTAATATTAAAATAAGTCAAAGGTCTTTTGAAAAATGTAAACCCTGGTATGCAAAAATTAATAAGCAATGAATATCTTGTTGTAAAACACATGTTCAATTTCGTTATTTTTATGATGTTTATTGACATATACGTTGTACCTTGCATAATAACATGATTATACAGGAATGTGGTATTAATATGCCACCTAAAGCAATAAGGGAGTTTATATCAGGTTTGTTTTGTGAAAGATCTAATGGTAAATTGTTTTATTTAAGTTCTTGTATTTATGGACAATGCATTAGTTGTGGAAATCTTTCATTCTTAAGAATTTGTATCCATGAAAGTGTTGCTAATTATTTTGGACAACAATTAGTAGATGTTAAAATATTTAAGAATGTTCACTATTCTTTAAAAGATGGAAAAATAGGAAAGCGTTGTGATTTAGTTACAAAAAAAGTTAGTGTACATGCATTCATGAGTGAATTTAAGAATAAGATTGTACCAAAATGTGTCATGCACTCTCAACATGCTCGATGGCTTGATGGCCAATTTTGCACATGTAGAAACACATTTCCAATTGGTACTATAATTTTAGTGGTTGATTTTGCGAAAAATTATACTCTAGCTCCACAAGAGGAAATTCAATCACAGTACTATAATTTAGTGCAAGTAGCTATGTTTGTCCATATTGTTTATAGACATGTAGATGATAGCACTAAGGATGATAAAAAAGTTTTGAGGGAGTATCATTTTTATTTGAGTGACAATCAGTTACACTCATCAGAGTTTGTTCAATACTGTTTCAATATATTTTATAGAACTTTAAGAGAAAAAGGAATCTAGATGACAAACACCTCATATGGTCAGAAAATTGAAGGGGGTAGTTCAAGAATGCTTGAATGTTCTATTGGTTAAGTAGGCTTCACAAGGAACTTAATATCCAACATATATGAAGTTTTTTTGAAGTTGGGCATGGTAAAGGAGAACATGATGGAGCTAGTGCATGTGTCAAAAAAATTCTTGGTACAGAACAATTAAAATTTGAGGATGTAGTAAAATTTAAAGATGCACATGGGATTGTGGATTGGTGTAATACAAGATTATCTGCACCTGGTTCGAGTGAGTACTCTACAATTTATCAAGTTTTTGCATTTGAATACTATGACCGTGTTTTAGACCATGTACAAGAAGGTAATTTAATTCAATTTATTAAGTTATTTTGTAATACTAAATTATTTATATGGATATGCGTAAGTTATGAAATCAAATTTTGTTTGTAGGACATGTGTATGTTGTTGTTGCACTTGAGGGGAATGAAGAGGGAATATAATATTGGTTGGATTGTTGTGTGGAGACTAAACATAAGTTAATAGCACTTCGAGAAGATGATGATGGCTATCATTATCTAACAAGCACAATGATCCCCTTAAGGCGGATCCCTTTAAGAAAATTTTGATAACAAGTTTTTGATCCCCTTAAGCAAATTTTTAGAACAAGTCTTTGATACCCTTAAGAAAATTTTGAGAACTTATTTGATGATGGTTTTTCATGTTTTCCAAAAGGATCGGTGGTGGTTGTTGGCACTTGTCTATGAAAATACCTAACAAGGAAGAATGGTCTACTTGCATTCGATGATTATGAAATGCATAAAAGTATTATACATTATTCACATTTGGTGGTGGAAACAAATATAAAACTAAATCAGTATCGTGGAAGAACTACAAATAAAGTGCTATGGGAAATTTCTATTGAAGAGCATGAGACAATCATAGATGCGTTGCAAAAAAGAGAGGATGCAAATGGTACAATGGAATAAGTAAATATAGGTAAATATAGTTTTAGTTTTATATTGTCCTTTTAAATATATTAAATACATGTTTCAATATTGGTCAAGTGTGTTAGTAGTTGAAATTGATTTAAATTGTCTTTTTATAGATCCTTAAGCCATAATCACAAAAATGATCTAGTCCATGCAGATTCAACCTAGACAACATGGAATACTTGGTAAAAATAGGTAATTATTAGTTAAATTATATTTAAATACATGTTTTGATTACATATTGATATTGCTTGTACATTAGTAGTTAAAATTGATTTATTATCATGTTTTGTATCCTTAAGCCATCATTGCATTGATCTAATACTTTGAAACAAAAAGGAGAGGATGTCTGGATTCAACCTACACACATGTGTGGAATACTTTAAAATACAGGTACTTGAGTTGTGTATATATAGATAGTTTTATATAAATTAAAATATGTATATTTTGATGATTTCATTGATATTGCTTGTACCTTTTTGATATCAGGTGGTGTGAAGACCTACATTCTGGGCATGAGTTTTAGATGTTCTTGAGATGGCATATCCAAATTTTGTAAACATTGTTTTGAGATGACATATATGTACATACATACTTACACAATTAAACATTTTGTACAAATTACAAATACATGTACATACACAATTATGTACTCTATGTTCTATGTATCAAAATCAATATTCTATATTTTTTTTTTGTTAAATATGCATGTTTTCCTACTTTGAAACTTTATATTTGATTGTATAATCACTAAATATTGATCATGCATAAGGGAGTGGTGACGTAATACGAGTGTCTCGTCCCAATATTGGATTGAGGGTCACATCGAATTCTTGGTGGGGGAGGCTAGGCCTCCCCCATAGAGGTAAAATTCCTCCGTGCCCCTCAATGGTTGTCCTCATTAAGTGTTTTCCTTGTTGTGTTGGTTCTAGGGTTGTTGTTGTTCTTGTTTGTGTGTTCGCTAGTTCTTTCTCCTCCTATCTTCCCTAGCTAAAGGGCATGTTGTTTGTCTCAAACCTAATGGAGGGGGGTACACCCCCCCTCGTTCCTTCTAGGAACTCTACATTATTTGGTGGGGTAGTTAATAATGGTAAGCACCCCAAATATTTCAAGGATGTTGTTGTGAATGATTTCCCGAATTGTTTGGAGAATGCAAAATTCTTCCTTGATCCCGCAAGTGAAGGAGAAATATCTGGTGCAAATGGAGGACCACAAGGTAAGATTCCTCTGGATACCACTTTGGTTTCTCCAAATAAGGATATGCTTGATTATATTCATAAGGAGAGGGGTAGGTTATCTGAGGTTGTAGTCTTCATGGCTGTCGTTGACCTGGATAATCTCCCC
The DNA here is from genome assembly GCA_007258455.2 of Sequoia sempervirens. Taxonomy (NCBI): domain Eukaryota; kingdom Viridiplantae; phylum Streptophyta; class Pinopsida; order Cupressales; family Cupressaceae; genus Sequoia; species Sequoia sempervirens. Next base: position 113,289,930 of record VDFB02049217.1, on the reverse strand, counting down.
TCTAGAAAATACTTAGATAGTTGGTTCAGCTCTATTTGGAACAAGAAATTAAATGTGAATATTTTCCTATGTCGTATGATTCAAAAGGTTCTGTTTTTAATCTTCTTTAGAAATCATGAGATGCAAACCAAAATCTTGAAGAACCCTTACTGGAGTGTCGGTAAATCCATCTTTAGGGTTTTATCTTGGAAATTGGGGGAAAACTGTGATGAAATCCTTTCCTTGTCTAGCCTTAGGCGGTTGTTGATAAAAAATATTCCACATGATATGTGGTCTTTTGTTGCTTAGATTGTGGAACCATTTGTAAAAGTGATCAGGTTAGATTGGCCTAAAGTCACCTTGCCAAACTTAAATGCTTGGGTGCTCATCTCCCTTAACCTGGGGGTGGTTTTTCTTTGTAACATTGGAATCAAAATTGATGGCTCTATCTAGGTATGTCCTGTTGAAGTCCTCAGAGGGATTGGTGCTTGCTATCTATGTAGGAAAGAAAGGAATTTGAGAAATAATTTCCTATTGATCCTAGGGGGTCTCAACTGACACTCTACAAGGGCCTCTAAGGATTTTGAAAGGCATTCCTCACCAGTCGATGGTGGGGTTTCGTCTCCCTCCGCTGGTATGGGTGTTCCGCTTGGTGTCACCTCTCCTTTTCCCTTGACCTCATTGTCTCCTCCCCTATCTAGTGATGACCCTCATGCTGCTTCTAAGCCTCTTGTCTCATCCCTCTCCCTATCACTTTCTGATCTTGAGTTCTCTACCCGTAGCCACCCCTCTCCTTCCTCGGTCCTTCCCCCATCCCCTCCTCCTTTCTTGTCATCCTCTCCTTTGACCCATGTTCCCGACACCATGCCTGATACTCTAGTTGGCACTGTTAAATTAAATGCACATCATTTAGCTCTGCAAGACATCATGAAAAAAGGTGGTAACATGAACAAGAATGCTCAAAAGAAAATTAAAGTTATTAAAATTTATGTCAATGGAATTGTGGTTGATGAAGAAAATTTTATCTCTGATTGTCATGTAAGTGAAAATAGAAAGGATAGTGATACTTCCTCCTTGGTCAAGAATCCAATTTCTGCCATTGAATCTAATCAGCCCTCCAAAATTCCCTCTAAATCTAACCTTAAAAAGTTGGATCCCTCAATTGGTGAGAGTTCCACTATCGAGGGTGTCACAGGTGGGGTAGAGGAGGCTAAGGAAGGAAACTATGGAGATTCTCCCTCTTCCCCAAATGGGGACTCCCTTGATTCTTTGACTAATATGGTCAGTAGATGGTCAGTGGAGATGACCGATGCTCCACTTGCTGAGGCTTCCACTCTTTGCCCAACCAGTGATCTTGCAAGTCCTTTTGGTTACCTTGATGGTGAGGAGAACCCCAGAAGTATAGTGGGCCTCCCTTGTAATGAAATTATAGAGAATAGTGATTGAAAAGACTCTAGAAGTAAACTTGAGATGAGTCTACAAGGCACTGACACCATTGATGAGGATTCTATCCCCCCTCCTCCACCTAAAGAGCCTAAAAAGAGGGGTAGGAAGAAAGGAAACACCATAGCCATTTGCAAGAATGGGACTGTGATCTCCAAAAGGAAAATAAATAATACCAGCATAGTGTTGGTCAAGTACCTTCTCAAATAATGGAAAATGAGGAAAGTGCAATCAAGTTATTTGAAATGTTTAAGAGTGCCAAAAATACCTCTACCCCCAAGTGCAATAATGATGATTAAATTTAACTCTTGGAATGTCAGGGGTTTAGAATCCCCTGATAGAAAGTATGAAGCCAAAAAGTTTCTTAATCTTGATCAAAACAAGGATTTTGTCTTCCTACAAGAACTCAATACTGGAGGCTTTATGCTTGAAACCAACTTAAAGTTTATCTGGGGGAACTCGTGGTTCATGGCTTACAAGCATGAGAAAGGTAGAGGGGGTGTTTCCATCCTGGTGGCTAATAAATGGAAACCCTACCTCACTAACTTAGGGGTCTCCCCGTGCAATAGGGCAGTTTGGGCCACCTTTGAAAGATGCGATACCAAATTCAGTGTTTTCTCAATTTATGCTCCAAATGACTATCTTAGTAGGAGTGAGCTCTGGAGGTGGCTTGTAGGGCTGTCAGATGTCCCTTGGGTGTTAGGTGGGTAATTTAACATGATTTAACATAGAGAAGATAAAAAGGGAGGTGTTCATATGGAGTGGAAAGTGAATGAGAGACATTATTGGATCAGAATGAAGAATAGGCTCAATATTATCGATCCTCTTGAAGGTCTTAAGCATGAAAGCAATGGTGTGTGGTTTTCCTCTTGTAATACTCAGAAGGGTTGCAAAAGAATCTATAGTAGATTGGATAGATTCTATGCCAATAAAGATGTGTGCTGCTTTGAGCCCGTTAGAGAAGGAAATAAAGTTTTGGTTTATTCATACACACTATTAGACCATCAACCTATTAAAGCTAAAATAACAATAAATTTTGGGATCAATATTAGGCCCAAGAATAAAGATAATTTCCTACTCAACACTAGTTTATTGAGAGACCAAGATTGCATTGAGGATGTAAATACCTTAAGAGGTATCAATAGGTGGATGCTTTCAGCCCCATTGATAGATGGAATCAAAATTTCTTGTCTTGTCTTGGAAATGTATCTTCCAAATAGTTGGCCAGAAAAAGGCCTTGGATAGGAGGAGGGAAGAAGATTACCTCCAAGATGTTTTACTTGCTGCTAAAGCAAGGACTCAAGAAAAACATATAGATGAGTAGCTCTACGAGGAGCTCAACAAGGCCAAAATCTCCTTGAGGAAGCTGCAAACCAATAAGATTCAGGGGATGAAAGTGAGGGCAAAGCTCAATTGGCTTAGTAATGGGGATAAAAGGACAAAGTTATTTTTCAGGTATATAAAAGAAAAAGGCATGAAGGAGAAAATTGATCAGATCTATCACAATGGTGTGGCCCTGTCAAATCAAGATGACATCTTGTAATAGTTTACTCTTTTCTACAAGGACCTCTTCAAATCTGAAGATGATGGGGCTGATTGCTTGGGGGATAGAAACAAGCTCAAAAGGTTGATGCCTAGGAAAATTTCTGAAGATGACAGTATACAATTAGCTGCAGAGATTTCTAAGAGATGAAAAGAGCAATCCTTGCCATGAGTAATGATAAATCTTTGGGGATAGATGGTCTCCTCATGGAATTCTACAAGGTATTCATTGATTGGATTTGTGAAGATATTCACTAGGTATATATGGAAGCCCTTGCAAAAGGGTCCTTGGGACATTATATTAACCAAGGCCTAATCAAATTGCTGCCTAAAGAAGGAGATAAAATACTGATTAAAAATCAGAGACCTATCACTCTGTTGAATGCCTCCTACAAAGTGCTTAAAAAAGTTCTAGCTATGAGGCTCACCAATATCCTCCCCAAATTCATAAACTCAACCTAGACTGGCTTTATCAAAGGGAGATACATTCTTGAAAACTTGAAAACTAGCTGGGAGACTCTTGATTGGGCCAAAAGATCACAACAAAATGTGGCAATGCTTTTATTGGATTTTGAGAAGGCCTATGACAAAGTGGAGTGGTGTTTCTTAAAAATGACTTTGGAAGCATTTGGGTTCCCACAAGGCTTCACCAGGATGATTAGTACCCTCCTAAATGATGCATTTGCTATGATAGATGTGAATGGAGCCAGGTCAAAAGCCATTAAGTTGGAAAGTTCAATTAGGCAGGGATGTCCTATTTCCCCTTCCTTGTTTGTCATTTCCTTGGATGCCCTTCATTATCTGCTAAGGGACAACAATTTATCTCCTAAGGTGAGAGGGGTCTATCTACCTGATAATAATGAGCTCCTTAATATTCAATTTTCAAATGATACTTCTATTTTCTTGGATTTGGAAGAGGAAAACTTAAACAGGTTACTAACCAAGTTAGATATTTCATGCCTAGCCTCTAGAGCAAAGGTCTCAAAGGCTAAGTCTATTGTGTTAGGGTGGATTGAAAACCCCCCTAATTGGCTGCAAAAGTTTGATCTTAAGTGGGTAAGTCCCCAGAAATAGGTAAGGTATCTGGGGATACCATTTTCTGTATCTCCAAACCTAAAAGAAATGTGGCACTGGTTGAAAGAAAAAATTGATAAAAAGTTGGATGGCTAGAATAGGCATTACCTATCCCTTGTTGGGAGGGTTCAGGTTTTCCAAAAGATACTTTCTTCATACACTCTGTACTTTTCCTCTGTTTGGTTCTTTAATAGCTATTAGGTCAATGAAGTTCAAAATAAAATTAGAGGGTTTCTCTGGTCCAATGGGAAAGGCAAGAAGGTACATTTTGTCAAATGGGCATGGTGTTTTCCTAGAGAAAGCCTATGGTGGTATGGGTCTAAAAGACCTAAAAGAAATTTCCATTGTAGTGAAGTGGGTCATTAGGGCCTTGGATGGGAATGAACCTTGGAAAGTCCTAATTAGGAAGAACATTTCTCAAGCTGTCCCCAAAATGGAAAAGTCCTAGAAGGCACTGCCTTTCAGTGATCTCCTCATCACCAAGTATCCAATTGTACTTGCAAGACCACTGGTCTTCAAAAGTATCTGGAAGGCCTGGGAAGCTATCAAATATAAGTTCTCTAGCCCTCTCCTAACTGATTTGAATAACTTTTTGATCCACCCCAACAGATCCATTTGGTGGAATTTAGAGCATAATGGTAAGCCCTTAGCTCTTTTGCAGGGTTGCTCAACAAAAAAATGGAACCAAATGGGAATTAAAACTTTTGGAAACATTATAAGGGGTGGATCATTGGTTTGTTGGGACCAGTTGAGAAAGGACTATGGAATTCCATCCTCCAACTTCATGACATACTCTATTTTAAAAGAATCTTGTAACTCTTGGCTCCCTCTTCAAATGGAAAAATGGAAAAATGAGCCAATGGTCTTACAATGGCTAGGTACTCTCCCTCTACAAGAGTTTAAAACTAAAACTATTTATAAAGAAATCCTTGCACCTTGCACTCCTTCTGATTACCTGAATAAGATTTGGAAGACTAATCTTAATGATAAAGTATGAAAAAAAACATTCTCTTATCTGTGGTATAATGGAATAGATGCTAAGAATAATTGTTTCAGGTGGCTTGTTTTACTTCATAAAGTTCCATTTAAATTCAAAAAATTTGATGTTGATATGTGTGAAATTTTCAAAGTTCCAGAAAATGTTTACCATTTTTTTTTTTACTGTCTTTATGCTAATGAAATTTGGAATATGATTTGGAATGATCATGATTCTTGGTGCTCAATTGGAAAGAGATTCTAATGGGTTTTGATGTTAAACTAAGTAAAGAACTTCATCTCTTTTGGTTTATTCTAACAACTGAAATTTTATGGGTTATTTGGAAAGCAAGGAATGAGGACAAGTATAGTGGGGTCCAGAGGAATCTTATTGAGTCGAATAAAAGGCTCACTCTTTTCAATGTTGCTTTGTAGGTTGTGGAAATCATGGAATTAGTAGAAAGTAAATTTCCTAGGCTAACCCACAGTGGTACAATGCTTGTCCATTGGAAAAAAGGGCACCCCAAATTGGTTGTTTTCATCTAGGCATTGATGATCTTCAAAGAGGAGTACAAAGATCAAGTCAACAAGGTGAAAGGTTGCAAAGATGCCAAAATCTATTAACTATCCTACATACCCAGCCATGAAATAGAGGAAGTTTTCTCTAAAGATGAACTTGATGTCATCAGTGTATTAGCTAGCTGGAATTCTAAAAATAACTGTTAATGTTGTATGTGTTCTTTTTCGCTCTATGTTTGAGACAATGGGTATATTATATCTGTTTTGGGCTTCTCTGTCTCTATCCAGACTATGAAGCGACCAAGTTTATTCTTGTCTTCCTACTATCTTAAATCTATTCATGTTCTTTAATTCTATTGCAGCTAAGAACTATATGGCATTGTAAACAACGAATAGCTATAATGTGTTTACATTATTTTAATACAAAAAAATATGATGCATAAATTATTGTTAAATCAATTATATCCTTAAGACATAAATTACAACCCCTTAAGACATCCCCTTAAGATGTCGTATTTGTTATGATGACTCACCCTAAAAATTATAATACTTTTTTATATCACTTAATATTTATACTTGATTATACTCTTCTTTGATCCCCTTAAGATGTCGTATTAGGACCCCTTAAGACATCCCCTTAAGATGTGTCGTATTAACACATATCCCAAATATTATACTTAATTATATCATTTGTTATGATGACTCACCCTAAAACTTATAATACTTGTTTATATCACTTAATATTTATACTCAATTATACTCTTATTTGATCCCCTTAAGACGTCGTATTAGAACTCCTTAAGACATCCCCTTAAGACATGTCATATTAGCACATATCCTAAATATTATATTTAATTATATCATTTGTTATGATGAATCGCCCTAAAGTATAATAATTGTTTATATTAGTTAATATTTATACTTAATTATACTCTCCTTTGATCCCTTAATATGTTGTATTAGGACCCCTTAAGACATCCCCTTAAGACAACCTATAAATTAGTGTTGGATGCTATTATTTGTTTTGACAGCTTATAAATTAGCATTGGATGCTATTATTTGTTTTGACAACTTATAAATTAGTATTGGATGCCATTATTTGTTTTGATAGGCTATAAATTAGTATTGTATGCCATTATTTGTTTTGACAACTTATAAATTAGTATTGGATGCTATTATTTGTTTTTACAACCTATAAATTAGTGTTGGATGCTATTATTTATAGAATTTATTAATGCTTTGTTCTCTAATATTGTATGGTATTTTTTATTTCTTAAAATTTTATCCTTTGTGGTATATAAATGGATTGCTTTTATTTGTAATTTGTGATTTATTGACTAATTATTGATTGACGTGAATTGAATAAGTTCATTGACTAATTATCGCTAATTATTGAATGTACATATCATGTATATCATGTATGAGATCACTAAATTTGTAAAGTACAAATATTAAATCATGTATGAGATTGATAATTTCACATTAATGTTCTATATTAATGTCTTGACTATGAACATAAAATGCATAAATGTACATGTGTAAATTAAAATTTCAAACCATAATGAAGTCCATGATTTACAACATATTAAGTGCATGAAACCAATATATTAAGTGCATGAAATAAAGTCCATCAGAGTACAACCCATGAACTAAAGTCCAACTAAGTACTTGGGCCATGAAATTTAAAGTCCAATAAAGTACATGAGAAACCAAAAATGTAGTCCATGAAATAAACAAATATAGCCCATAAAATCATGTTTCTAGGTCATGTATTGTCTCTATAATCAAGAGACCTCTTCACACCATGCAGACTATGCACATGTGTAGGAATGGGAGGACCAGGAGCAACAACAAGGGGTTGCACATGCACGGGGCGTTGGGGACCAACCCTTGCCCCTAACCTCTATTGTGGCATGCTGCCACCAACACCTTGAAATGATTTAAAATAGAAATAATTAAGCTTTTGCCCCATAACAAACTCTACATATAGTTTCCTCAAAAAATACAATGAGCACTCCCAATTAGCGTGTGGTATATTGTTAAAAACCATATACCATCGATCCCAAAAATTTGCACTCATCTGTGGATGTATACACCACCTCATGGATATTCTAGATTTATTGGGAGGAATGGGCTGCTGAGTAACAAGGTCGAGAAAGTAAGGGGCTAGGTGGGCTTTTGTTATTTTAAGGTCTAAAATTTGTTTATAGGAGAGTCCGTCTGCATAAAATTATCTCATATTCTCTCTCTCTCGTTAATGCCTATCTAGATCAAAATCAATAGTCCTGATCGCAGCCACAATGTTTTGCATCATAGATGCAAAATTTCTCACATGTGGTGGAATCAATGCTTATTTCTACATAGCATTGATTTTATTTTGAATGGATGCAACTTGATCATTTATGCGTGCTTGCAAGTGAGCCTCATCAGATGCAATGGGTGTTGGAGGTGGGATATTAGGTTGAGGGGGTGGGGGGGGATGGGGAGGTGGACGTGGCTAAGGTGTTGGATTGATGATATCATGAATGTTAAATTGATCCATGATATAAGATATAAGTGCACCTGCATTAAATTATACAAAATTAACATACAAACTTACAAAATTACTAGAAATTGTTAAAATTGAAGTGCACATGCAAATTTATTTAAATAAGATGTGCATACATATACATTGATTGAACTTGAGCATGTGCATACAAAATTAAAAATTTAACATGTACATACATTAAAAATAAAAAATACGATGCATAATTTGCATGCATACATCATTCAACTAAACTATGTACATACATACAAAATTCAATTTAACATGTACATACATTTAAAATAAAAAAATATGATGCATAATTTGCATGCATACATCATTCAACTAAACTAAGTACATACATACAAATTTCAAAATTTAACATGTACATACATTAAAAATAAAAAATGCGATGCATAATTTGCATGCATACATCATTCAACTAACTATGTACATACAAACAAATTTCAAAATTTAACATGTACATACATTTAAAATAAAAAATGCGATGCATAATTTGCATGCGTACATCATTCAACTAAACTATGTACATACATGCAAATTTCAAAATTTAAGATCTAGAACTATGCAATTTTAATACATTTACATACTAAAAAATAAACTTGAAACATTCACAAAAAAGATCATTTTATGTCTAACGCATATATATATATATATATAAATATATATATATATATATATATATATATATTACATTTTTCCAACAGGAGAAATCATGATTTAGTAGATTGTCATAAAATATATACTATTATAAATTCATCATTATAAGTTCATAAATTCCACCAAATTCATAAATTCATGTCACTTAAAATATCCATCTAGAACCAAAATCATAAATTCATGTCACTAAAAATATCCATCCAACCAAATTTATAAATTCATCACACAAAATATCCATCGAACCAAATTCATAAATTCATAACTATATAAGATCATTGTCTTAATTTTGAAATTATTGTGGCTCTCTACTGCATCTCTTCATTTCTTTGTGTTTTCCTTTTTCAGAATCAGAAGTTCTCTACTCTAGACATTTTCGATGCTCATCTAAGATCCCATCCATATCCCTAACTATATCAACAACGGTTTGCATCCTAGATGCAAACATCCTCATAGGTGGTGCAACACATTCTTCATTATGAATAATGTTGATTTGATCTCGGATGGTTCTAACATTGGCATTGATTTGTGCTTGCAAACTAGCACCATCGATTTTAGGTGGTGGATGTGGGGGGTTATGAGGTGGAGTGGGTGGAGGTGGAGGTGAAGGTGGTGGAGATGGATGGCATGGAGGTGGATTGCGAATATTATTGAATCAATCCATGTGATCTCTAAGATATAAGTGAACCTACATTAGATTTGTAATTTCAAAATGTAAGATACATGTTTAGGAAATACCCTTAAACCATTCAATATAAATGGCCTAATTGAATACAAATGATAATTATGTAAGCCTCATTTATGTCTAAGGCATGTTAATTGAATGAAAAAACAATTAACTATTAATATAGTACAATTTATGAATTCTATAGGGTTTATGGTTTAGAGTTTAGGATTTAGGTTTTAGGGTAAGAGGATGGCTTAAGGGGATCTATGTAGTAAGGTCCTAGTACAAAATGACATGGATTTTAAGTGAATTTTTTTTGGTGAAGATGTCCAAGGCAACCAAATTTCATTAAGGTCTGAGGCAACTTCACCAAATTTTATTCACTTGAACCATGCCATTTTTTCCTAGGAACTTACTAGACATAGATCCCCTTAAACCATCCTATCACCCTAAACCATAAATTGATCAACCTAGATCATGAAATCTCATTCATATTATAATCTTGCATGATCTTATTATTGTTAAATTTGGTTTCCTTGGGAAACTTCACCAAATTTTGAGAACTAATTTGATCCCCTTAAGAAATTTCACATTAAGACACCTTAAGACATCCTAAAGTATGGCTTAAGGGGATCTATGTAGTAAGGTCCTAGTACAAAATGACATGGCTTAAGTGAATAAAATTTGGTGAAGATGCCTAAGACAACCAAATTTCATTAAGGTCCTAGGCAACTTCACCAAATTTTATTCACTTGAGCCATGTCAGTTTGTCCTAAGACCTTACTAGACATAGATCCCCTTAAGCCATCCTATCACCCTAAACCATAAATCGATCAACCTAGATCATGATTTATCTCATTCATATTATAATATTGCATGATCTTATTATTGTTAAATTTGGTTGCCTTGGCTAACTTCACCAAATTTTATTCACTTGAGCCATGTCAGTTTATCCTAGGACCTTACTAGACATAGATCCCCTTAAGCCATCTTATCACCCTAAACTATAAATTGATTAACCTAGATCATGATTTATCTCATTCATATTATAATCTTGCACAATCTTATTATTCTTAAATTTGGTTGCCTTGGGAAACTTCACCAAATTTTATTCACTTGAGCCATGTTAGTTTGTCCTAGGACCTTACTAGACATAGATCCCCTTAAGCCATCTTATCACCCTAAACTGTAAATCGATCAACCTAGATCATGATTTATCTCATTCATATTATAATCTTGCATGATCTTATTATTGTTAAATTAGATTTCCTTGGGCAACTTCACAAAATTTTATTCACTTGAGACATGTCAGTTTATCCTAGGACCTTACTAGACATAGATCCCCTTAAGCCATCCTATCACCCTAAACCGTAAATCGATCAACCTAGATCCTGATTTATCTCATTCATATTATAATATTGCATGATCTTATTATTGTTAAATTTGGTTGCCATGGGCAACTTCACCAAATTTTATTCACTTGAGCCATGCCAGTTTGTCCTAGGACCTTACTAGACATAGATCCCCTTAAACCATCTTATCAACCCTAAACCGTAAATTGATCAACCTAGATTATGATTTTTCTCATTCATATTATAATCTTGCATGATATTATTATTGTTAAATTTGGTTGCCTTGGGCAACTTTACCTAATTTTGAGAACTTATTTGATCCCCTTAAGAAATGTCATATTAGGACCCCTTAAGACATCGATTTATGGTTTAGGGTGATAGGATGGCTTAAGTGGATCTATGTCTAGTGAGTTTCTAGGACAAAATGACATGGCTCAAGTGAATAAAATTTGGTGAAGTTTTCCAAGGCAACAAAATTTCATTAAGGGCCTAAGAAAAACTGATGGCTTTAGGATTTAGGATTTAGAGTAATAGGATAGCTTAAGGGGATCTATGTAGTAAGGTCCTACAACAAAATTACATGGATTAAGGGAATAAAATTTGGTGGAGTTGCCCAAGGAAACCAAATTTCATTTTAAGGTCCTAGGACAAATTAAATGCTTTAGTGTTTAGGGTTTAGATTTTAGAGTTCAGGGTTTAGGGTTTAGGGAACTTAGGGTGAAGTTTTGGTGTCCCTTGGAATAATGGACTTGCAAGTTAGTGAACAAAATTTTCTTGTGGAACAGTTGATTGAGATAGCTCTTGTTTTAACTGACCAACCTAGATCATGAAATCTCATTCATATTATAATCTTACACGATCTTATTATTGTTAAATTTGGTTTCCTTAGGAAACTTCACCAAATTTTGAGAACTTCTTTGATCCCCTTAAGAAATGTCATATTAGGACCCCTTAATACATCAATTTACGATTTAGGGTGATAGGATGGCTTAAGGGGATCTATGTCTAGTGAGGTCTTAGGACAAAATGACATGGCTCAAGTGAATAAATTTGGTGAAGTTTCCCAAGGCAACCAAATTTCATTAAGGGCCTAGGAAAAAATGATGGATTTAGGGTTTAGGGTTTAGGGTAATAGGATGGCTTAAAGGGATCTATGTAGTAAGGTCCTATGACAAAATGACATGGCTTAAGGGAATAAAATTTGGTGGAGTTTCCCAAGGCAACCAAATTTCATTTTAAGGTCCTAGGACAAAATTAATGCTTGAGTGTTAAGGGTTTAGATTTTAGAGTTTAGGGTTTAGGGTTTAGGGAACTTAGGGTGAAGTTTGAGTGGCCCTTGGAATAATGGACTAAGTGTAAGTTAGTGACTAGTTTATGAATATTTTTTATTTTATGAATAGATTGAATATTTCTGTAATAGAAACACATAATTATGTATTATTAAGATTGAGTTTGATGTATATTTTAACTGGATATTTTTTTAATTGAATATAAGATTATTTTATTTAACATTTTTTTCACTAATATTTCCCACTTAAATGAATTTTATGATATAAAATGTATAATATAAAATTAGTTAATGTTTGGATTGTTTGGAATTGAAGGAACCTAAATAAAGAAAAGAAAAATATTTAGATTCTTTTAGTGTCTAGGTAACTGGTGCTTGAATTGAGATTTTGGACTAAACTAGAAGCCTAATTAACAAGTAATTGACTAGAATGAGGGTTAAGATTTTCAAAAGACAAGAGACAACACATGCAAACAAGAAATGGAAATAAGGAATGACTAAGAGAGATCAAAACATAAAATATAAATGAATGTTGAATATTATGTAAGTGACAATTGGAAATGGATTGTACAAGGATTTAGGAATTTGCTAACTAAATTTGCAAACAAACATTGATAAAATTTATGAATTCTAACTATTCTTTAACGTATTGTTTTCTACTCTAATTACAATTTAACATTGAAAGTAAAGTTTAACATATTGTTTTATCCATACAATGCAAATGAAATTTAAAACATTTAAGCAATGCAAATGAATTTTCTTGAGCTTGAAATTAGGGTTTTCAAATGCAAAATGATTTGTTCAATTTCAATTTAGGGTTTTAGCATTTTTTTTGTTTCAATTCAATTTCGGGTTTCAATTTAAGCAATTAGGGTTTTAATGCAATTTTTGTTTCATTTCAAACTAGGGTTTTCAAATCCAATTTATTTTGTTTGATTTGAATTTAGGGTTTCAAAAAGCTTGATTAGGGTTTCCAAATGCTTCATTTCAATTTAGTGTTTTGAAATGCAATTTTTTTGTTTCCTTTCAATTAGGGTTTTGAAATGCAATTTTTTTTAGTTTGATTTCAAACAATTTAGGTTTCAAAAGATAAATTTTGTTTCTAAAATACAATTCAAGGTTCATTTTTTCATTTCTATTTAATATCTTCAGGTTTCATTGCATTTTTTCATCTATTTCTACAATTCATTATTTCTACTATTACGGGAAACAAAATGCTTAAAATGCCAAATAAATTAGGAAAAAACATGATAAAATCTATTCTTCAATTAAAAATTTCAATAAAAAATGAAAAAATGCTAAAAATTGGGGGTGGAGGCATACTTGGAGGTTGTTTTTAACAATCGTTGTCGCCCACCAAATAGGGATCTCGTGCGTAGAGCATAATGAAGTTTTGTTTGTTTTTTAAAAAATAAATACCATCTCAAAATGGGATCCCAATTATTACAAAACAAAATCTCAATTTTTACAAATTGGGATCCCGTTTTGTACTAATCGAGATCATGTTCTGCATTCGTCAATTTGGGACCCTTTAACAAATAGGATCTCAATTTTTAAAAAGTGGGATCCCGTTTGAAATTTAGGCTCGAGATCCTAATTTTTAAAAATCGGGATCCCATTTTTGCAATGTCGATTTCATTTTTTTGGCTAAGGCAAAAAATTACACGTTTTGTGGACTCAACTTTGTGCACTTACCCTGGAGAGCTTTCGTGTGTCACTCTGTTGATTGCAAACTTTCCTTGCAACCACAATTTTGTATAGTGGTTTGGAAGAGCTTGGCTTATGCTCGTTACCTCTTGGGTCATTCCCTTGGGGCGAGTACTTTTTCCCACCAAATCAGGCCCTCTAAAGGTGAACAATAGCGAGTAAGTACATCCGTAGTTCGATCAATCTTCGTTTGTGTGAACAAAGAGAGAACACACACGATGCCTTTTCTCACACTAGAATTTGTTTTCAATTTTAAGAACCCAAATTTGAAATGTGGAGGAAATCTTTTACAAAACCTAATATCATCAAAATGCTTTTGATTCTCAAGATCACCATGAAGCATAAAAGAATTGCATACACATTTCAATGGTATTAGTTTGTAAAAATGATTACAAAAAAAGATAAGCACATGTTCATTTTAGATCCTTGAAGACAATAGTGAGTTCTTTTTAAAGCACCAAACTTGAGTGTGAAGTTGATTGTTCAATTTTAGTCCCAAGTCAAAATTCTAGTAAGTTTCTAGGGTTCAATTTTAACCAACTTGACAAAGCTTGAGTTTTAGGTTAATTTTATGCCCAAAATAATTCTAGTTGGTCCTAAAACCTTGGAGAAAACTCCCTAGTTAAGCGCGCTTGAGCTGGAGCAGTACTGGGATGGGTGACCTCCCGGGACGGACCAGTGCTTCACCTCTGTGAGCATCACCTAGATGCAATGAGTGCTAAGTGGACCATTTGATATCATGAGAGATGGGTTCTTGTTGAACCACTACTCATGAAACATGGGTCAATGAGTTTGACTCGAAACTACACGGTTGAATCCTGATAGCAATATCATAATATATGATAGGTTATTTTCCCATGAGTGTTTAAAAACACTATTACAATGACTATCAAATGCTTTTTATTTCACTTCCATGCTCCATGATCCTTTAAAACCTACAATCCAAGCTCCAAATGTTAGATGAAATCAAGAAAAAAGAAGATATGATGGTTAGATAAATGATTAAGGATAGAAACCCTAAAACTTAGATCAAGTTTCATTGTGATTTGACATTAGGTGTAAAATTGAAAATTTTAACTCTACAAAAATTGAGAAGCACTTACACAATTTTATAGCTTATAAAATTCTACTCCATTTCAAAAACAAAAGCTTCAAAAAAGACTTTTGTATGACCAAGATATGGCCATTTTAAGATTGACTATAAAAGCGCTAAAATAGAGAGCATATGCGCTAAAACAAAGACCATATGCACTAAAATTCAGACAATATGCACTAAAACTCAGATCATATGCACTAAAACTCAGACAATATGCACTAAAATATCCTGTATATCTGCTGAAATAGGTGGTAAATGTACTGGAAGATGACATTTATACACTATAACAGACCCTGGATGTGCCAAAAGTCACCACCTGTGCGCTACATCGAGATTCACGACCAAACCTATTCATGAAAACTTTCTAGAAAATGTTAAAAAATATGGATAAGCCTCATGGTGGGCACAAAAATGTGAATGCTTGGTCTAGACCTACTCAAACATGAAGAAACAATCCAATGTTAGTCAATAAACAAATCTAAACTAGCATTCCTCATGAAATTCATTCAAACACAATGAACAAGAAACAAAATAAAATGATTAAATGAAAGCTAACAAATCTTATTCAAATGCTCAAACCAACATCCCATGGGGGAATTGGTGCTTCTTTGATGTGGAAAGAAGCCCTTTCCCAATTCCTTGACAAGCTTTGATGATGGATGTGTGATTCTTGATAAAAATTTCTAATAACCTAGCTATGGATGATGAATTCTATGTTAACTTGCATAAAAAATCTGGATGATTATGGATTCAAATGCCTATAATGTATTTGCATGAAGTTGTGTCAACTTGTGGATGAATTTGTCGATTAAATGAGCATAATGATCTTACATGGATTGTGGATGCCAAATCAAATAGAGGAGGCCTCTATTTATAATGGAGAAGAGTTGAAGAATAAGGAATAGGAAGAATGTGGGATTAAATGTGAACCAATGGCATTGTGCCACTTGTCAACATGCTAATGAAGGAGAGTGGAGCACATTTTGAACAATGTGCATGTTAAATGCATGTAGGTGGAATTTGAAATTCAAAAGATGGCTTGTGCAAGAAGAATTGTAAGAGGAGTTAATGCCAAGTTGGCTCAAGAAAAGGACATGTAAGAGCCTTTAATGCTATGTTGGAGGAAAAAAGTCCTTTGGGGGGGAGATTTCAAATTGGTGGAATATTCCAAGAATATGCCACATTTGAATGAAAATAGAGGAATTAATAAATCAAATAAATTGATTTATATGTGCAAGTTGCAAAAGCTAGAGGAATGGAGGATTAGTGTTAGAAGTTAATTAATTATTAATTAACTTATATGAGATTAGTTTGATTTGAAATTTAACTTAGATATTTAGATTTATTTAAATCAAATGAGAGGATAGTTGGGAGATTAGGGATTTAATTAAATAAATTTGATTTATTCAATTAAATGAAGACCATTACATTTAATCAAATAAAGTTGATTTATTTAATTAACAGAGATGACTTTAGGATTTAATTAAATTAAATAAAATGATTTATTTAATCAAAGGAGGAACATTAGGATTTAATTAAATAAAATGATTTATTTAATTAAAAGAAAAACATTAGATTTAATCAAATAAAGTTGATTTATTTAATTAAAAGAGGAATCTTGATGAATTAATTAAATAAGGATTATTCAATTAATTGGTTATTAATGAAGTGATTAAGGAAGAATTGGTGTTAGTAAATCAAAATCAAGTGTATGATATTAATCAGGATAATTTGAATGTCTACAGTTCGAACATGAATGAATGGAATGATGGTGTGGATGTATGATGGGGGAATGTTTTTTGGACCAAAATTGGCACATATGGTGGGGGATGTGGAATGATAGGAGGATTAATGGATGGCGAATGTGGGGATAATGGAGGAGTTGGGATAGTGAATTTTGGGGCATAAGGACCCAAAATAGATTTAGGAGATGGAGGATGTGAATGATTTGTTGTTGGATTAGCAACTTTGGATGTTATTATGTATTTTTCATTTGAAGGAATTGCATCTTTTTTCTTTGGGATCCACATGGTTTTGATTTTTAATTTCTTGGGCCTTTATGGTCTATGGGTTTGATTTGGATGATTTGAATTTTCTTTTCTTCAACATGTCTTTTTAAGGGGACATGAGGAGCTTTAGATTCATGTGGATGTTTAGATATATGAATTTTTACTTTGGCATCCAAAGTGATTTTAATAGCAATGGGATGAGTATGAGGAGATGGATGATGTGGAGTAAACATGAATGAAGTGATAGAGGTGGGATTTTGGGGATGATATGTGGATGGAGGAAGTGTAGTTGTGTGCTTTTGTTGATCTTGATTAGGGAACATGAGAGTGTGATGTTTATGATGGGTGATGTGGATAGGTGATGGATGGATAAAAGGATGAATAGGATGAGATGGAGGAGGTAATTTTGGGATATAAAGGCCCAAAATGGACTTAGTACCTAAGGGGTATGTGATGGTGGATGGAGGGACACAAGGACCGAAAATGAATTTGGAGGATGAAGCAGGAATATGGATGGTTTTTTTGAGGTAATATGATGGAGCTAGGGGGATGGTTGGAAAATGGTCTAGTGGAGTGATGGGAGGAGCCTCTTATTCTTTTAGAAGAGGATTGTTGATGTATGGAGGTTGTACCAAAATTTTTGGATTGTGAGTCTTGAGATATATATCCAAGACCTTGTGCACATGGATTTTATTTGACATGGATGGGCTCTAAAATACCTTGCTCATGAAGGCCTAAAAAGTTTCCTTGATAATTCATGATCTTGAGCATTCAATCTATGGTAGGATGCTTGTTACTTTGGAAGCATGATGTGATTCCATTATTAGGTGGGGGAGGATAGGCGGTGTATATGTGTTGTTCTTCTTTTGCAAGAAAACCACCATGGATGAATTTAAGAGTACCATGGGGGTATAAAAGTGGTGTTGGGATAGCTTGGTTAAGGGGAAATGAAGGATTATGAGATGGAGGTTATGGGATGGTAGCATCTTGAGTGGTAGGAGTGAGTGATAAGGGATCATGAGGGGGATTAGGTGTAATGGTAAGATCTTGGTCTAGAGTAGAGGGTGATAAGGGATCATGAGATGGATTGATTAGATCTATAGTGACAAGGGGATCATGAGATGGGATGGATGAGCTAGTATGATCTTGAGATGGAGTGGACAGGATGGAAGGATCTTAATGCAGAAGAGGGGATATGTTTATATGCTTTGGATCAAGCTCTTGGAAATCTTCAATGGGTGTGAGTGGCATGATGATAGAAGAATGGAGGATTCATGAAGTTCAAGGGAGTGGATTTTGGTGATACTAGGACTAGGGGAAGTGGATTGGATTTGGGTGTCTTTGACGGTTTTGGCAGCTCTAGGAGTAGAAGGTGGGGATTTAATGGCTTCAATGGGTTGGATGATTTCAATGGTTTGGATGACGTTAGGAGTGGTAATAGTAATGATATGTGTGGGATGGAGAAGAGCCTCATCACTAGTGATCGTACATGGTGAAGTGGGGTGGCATGGCTCCACAACATCAAAATGTGGATTTGGGGATGCCTTCTTTAATATAAGTCCTTGGATGACATCTGAAGTGAGATACTTGCATATTCTAGGCTTAGCTGGGGTGATGGGAATAGATGAAGGATTATGGATGGGTTGAGGAATAGGATTATGGATTGGTGGATTAGGATTAGATGGATGGATGGGATTGGAGGGAAGAATAAGAGTAGGTGGGGAGATCAAGATTAGATGAAGGATTAAGGTAGGAGTATTGGGATGGTGGATTACGATAGGAGGACGTGGATGGTGGATTGAAATTGGAGAAAATGGATGGGGAATTAAGGTAGGAATATTGGGATGGTGAATTAGGATATGAGGACATGGATGGTGGATTAAGATAGGAGAATGCAAATAGTAGATGAGGATCAGGCATCAGAGGATAATAAAATGGAGGATGTGGACTAGGCGTGAAGGTGATAGCGTTGTTGTGTGAAGATGGAAGGAAATAGGAGGATATGGATGGAGAAGAACATGGTGACATGGATGTGGAATGAGATGGGTACATGGGTGATGGATAAGAAAGAGATGTAGATGAAGTATATGATGAATATGTGAATGGGGAAGATAATGGATATCCCTTGTCAAAGATAGCATAAGGATTGCTAGGGGATGTGGATGAAGGTGTGATAGGATAGCTCAGAGGAGTGATTGGATTTTGGAAGACGGTTGGAGAAAGCTTACTAGAAATGATAGCATCAAGGGGATCTATATCATAATCATCTTGATCAACAAGACTTTTATTATCATCATCAATGTAATTGGGATTTCCCTTGACTACTATTTTGGGTTGCATTGATGAAGGATAATGATTCATGATGTTGGATTAGATGGATATGGATTGAAAAGATGGGAATAGATGATTAGAAGGAAAGGGGAGATGATGAAAAGATAAATAGAATCCATTAGAAGAACATGGAAGAAGGGATCTTAAGATTTTTTTGATATCAAAAGATCTTGGATACAGATGGACTAAAGCTCAAATTGGGATGTATATTAAGCTCCACTTTGGATTTGATTTAAGCTTAGATTAGGATTGGATTGAGGCTCAGATTAGGATGGAATTTAAGCTTGGATTAGGATGATTGGAGGATGTGATCACTAGTACACAAACAACAATATATGACTAAATAAACCACTAAAAATTGCATATAAATGACTAACTTTAGTCACATGACTATTAGTGGTTTATTTGTAGTCATTTAAATAACACCACTAAATTTATGACTAAAAAATTTTAGTCATTAATTTTGTCTTTGATTTTAGTCATTAATTTGGTCATTGATTTGGTTATTGATTTAGTCATTGATTTAGTCATTAATTTACTCATTAATTTACTCATTTATATGCAATTTTTAGTCATTAATTTAGTCATGGTAGTGATTAATTTAGTCATTAATTTTGTCATATATTTAGTCATTGATTGTTGTTAATTGGTCATTTATTTAGTCATGGTAGTCATTACTTTAGTCATATATTTAGTCATTAATTTAGTCATATATTTAGTCATTAATTTAGTTATTAATTTCATAGATTTAGTCATTAATTAGGTCATATTTAGTCATTACTTTAGTCATATATTTAGTCATTAATTTAGTCATATATTTAGTCATATATTTAGTAATTAATTTAGTCATTACTTTAGTCATTAATTTAGTCATTACTGTAGTCAAATATTTAGTCATTTTTATTTACTGGTTTCTATTAATTGGTAGTAAATATAGTCATGAAATGAATAATTTATTAAATACCATAAATTTTATAATGCAAAACTAACATAATATTAAATTTGAACTAAAACATAAAAGAAAATAAAAATATTACATATACGAGCAAGCTACAACATGCTAGAATTAAAAGATTGATTTAATATCATGATAAATAAAGGTAATCTACAATAAAAAAATTAATGAAAATATTATATATATATATCAAGTTACAACATGTCAAAGTTGTCTAAGAGTTTCTAACTCTTTCAAATACACTATGATAATTAAGATCCCTGAAGAACACATTCAAAATATTGCATAAAGTAGTGAGCCAAGATGTCTAACATTAACTAGTACATGATAAACTTGTTCAACTATGTCATTTTTTGCAAATATTTTAGTGGCTACCGTGTGAAGGTTCCCTCTTTCTCTTTCAAACAAAAAACTCCATCTATTTTGTCTTCATAAACAAGGGGTATGTTACTTGTGACCTTTAAAATGTTTACATTTGCATTTCTTGTTCCTTTCAAGTTGACTCCATGTACAATAGATAGGGAATGAATCTAACTAATGCTTGCAGCATCACCATCAAATGGATCCAACACCCTAACTTTATCCCCTTCTTTGATTTTAGCATTAATACATTTCTACAAAAAGAAAAAAGAAAAAACACATTATATTAGATAGGTAATGATTACCCTTGTTTGCATAATAAAACAACCATTACTTAAATAGTACTTGCATGTGTATGTTAAAATAATTGAAAAAAGAAATTTTCAAAAATAATTGCAATGATCTAATTTACTAAAAAACCAACACTAATAACAATACTCTATTGGCCTAACTCCTAAGGTGTCCTCACCGATAGACCGATAGAGTCAACAAAAGCAAGCACATCGTTGTAACACATGAACATCAGTGGAACGAATGTTTGCATTCCTCCAATGAAAGTAGTTAATAACCTAGTATCAATGTAACAATACCCTATCAGGCTGGATCCTAAGGCATCCTCCCCGATAGACTGATAGAGTCAACAAAAGAAAGCACATCCTTGTAACACATGAATGTTGGTGGAACAATTTTTTGCATTCTCCCGATGACCCAATATAACCATGGATTATCAGGAATTAATATATATTAAGGGAATCACTCTTGTTTACCTTGTTCATGGGCCAAAGGTGTATTAAGGGATTGGCACCCCCTTATGGTTTAAAAACCTGCACTTTTGAGACCTAACAGATCATTCATTGATCTCATAGTTATTTTGTCATAAAACTTAGTCACAACATTTAGGACAGTCACAATGGATTTCAATGAAACAAAAGGAAAAATTTCATAGATTCATTGTTCTATATATGATCGTAATACTTTTCCTAGAGATCACGAGAGTAATTTTATAAAGGCATGTTGTGGAAAACATTTATGAAATTTGCAGACATCTTTAGAATACAATATAAAGATGATATAGTTGAGAATCAAAATATTGAGGGATAGCCTCTTACCTGATATGAACTCATGGAATTATGGTCATTCCATGCAGAAATTATAGGCTTAACAGAGGCAACCAACTATGAAACTTTATCAGTCAAATAGTTTAAGCAACTCATTATATGTTGGTAGTTTTCATTTGAGTTGACATGATTTGGAGAGGATCTTGCTAGGAATTCAACAGATGGCTATGAAATCTCTGTTGATGAACTAGATTTCCTCTTGATATTAGTATTAGATTTAGTACGATCTAGTGCTGCCATATAATTGACAACACCTTCTAAACTTGCTTCTCTATTATTGTTTTCCACCTAAAATACAATGTCAATTTCAACATATAGTCAATTCAATGAAAAATTGAAATAAATAACACAATGTAAATTGAACCAAAAATTCATACACTTACTCCACATTTGTCCATTTTGGCCTGCAACCCACCTCGGCCAAATGTATATTTAGTCCTCACATTATCTCTTGCTTTCTTTCCTCTGTTACTCTTTGTCAAATACTCTTCAGAACTCATACTTTATTTCAATTCCTCCCACTATGTGGGAGATAGAGTGGATTCTAACATCTCTTTTCCCTCCATGATTGTTTTTCTGCAATTGTATCTAAAACTATGCATCAAAAGTCTCATCTTGTGCTTGTAATATTTTCTAGAGATTTTTCCACCAACAGTGTCAAAGGAATTTTCCATTTTTTGTATAACATATTCCACATTTCATGGATCTTGCTCTATAAAATTTTATTTTTAGATATCCAAATGGGCCCTACATCTGACGCCCAACTCGGAGGCCCACCTTGTAGCATTTTTTCCAATGGGTTCACCATCTCTTGATACCTCAACCAAGAATGGCTTCTTCCCTTTTAATATTCTTTGTTTTGTGTTTCTCTCTATAGATCTGTATAAACCTTGACTCAGTCTTTGTCTTTTAACATAAGCAGGCACATCTTTTTTTTCACCACTACAAATATTTTTGGATGATTCACTAATTCCTTCAAAAGTTGTAGATACGAAAAGTGCACTCTCAGCAGGCACATCAGATGCAAACAAAATCTCTTCATGACTTTGATTAACCAAAACTTCATGCTCCTTGGCCACATCATGTGTTGCATGAGTAGGTATATCAGTAGTGGTCTCCACAGATTTCACTTCATCACAACTATTTTTCTCACCATCTTCATTTGTTGAATCACAAAAGTGTTGGCTTCTATAAGTTGGCAACACTATATCTTTACTTTCTTTTTGTTTTTTCTTTGCATTTTCTTTGCTCTCTTTTTCTTTCCTGTAAAACAAAAAAAAAAACATATCATGTCTTATATACATAAAGCTCTTGCCTATAAAATTTCATTAAATAGTATTAAACAAATAATTTACTACTTAGTGGATTTACAACTTGCCTATTTGATGTCAAACCAAGACGTGATAAATATTCATTATTCTTGGCCACACATTCTTCATGAAAGTGCTCATAATTTGTCACTGGAATTTGAACATTGTGATGACTATCATCTGATTTTGTTCCTTGAATTATTTTTCTTCATTTCCTGATGTCCACAAAAACAATAATGTATAAATTAGCAACTTGATACAAAGATATTGCATCCTTATTTTTATATGAAAAAATATTCATATTGCATTCATATAGCAACTTTGTTCAACATTAAAGCTTTGAAACAGGTATTAGTATGAAGGTCCATGTCCTTAAAACATAAAACAGTCTTAAAACAACATAAAAGTCTTACATAAAAAGGTCATAAAATGGGGCTCATAATTAATCATCTACATTTCCAGTAAGATCAAAATCTTGATCACTCGTGTTTGCATCTACTTGATTTTATTCCTCATCCTCATTTGTGACATGCAATACATTATCTCTCCCAATTTCTTCATTGGTATTCAAAATATCTTCTTCAAACAGTCCCTCATTGTCTTCATCCACTTCTTCGAATGTTTCTTGTAAATTAACATATTGCCCATCAAGCATTACATCAACAGCTTGCATGAATTTTTGTCTTGAACGAGACTCTATTTGAATGACATATGACCAACCTGGGATTCTTACATCATCAATTAGAAATGATTGGTTAATTTGAAGAGGGGAAATGTACGACTCATCTATCTCTGATAGAAATTGTTATGTATTTGCATGTACAAATCCATACTCATCAAATTGTACTGCAGATGGTCGGATCCACTTACATTTTAATAAGATAGGACTATTTTCACCAAAATCCACTTGAATAATTTCTTGGATGAATCCAACATAAAATTTCTTCTCAATTTCATGAAAAAATTTAGCACTAACAACACAATCACAATTTGTCTTTCCTTTGTCTTTTTCTTCCCCTCTTAAATGACTACCATAGGCCCACATTCCACTAAAATGCATAGCCCATAAATGTGGAGGTTGTGAAATCTCACTTTCCTTTGTTGTTATATCTTGACCTTCTTCTTTTGCATCACTGATTGCATTAGCAATCCATTCTTCAAATTTTGGAAAAGAATTAGCTCCAATCAAATCATGACACCTGGGCCTTTGAGGTCGATGTTGGATCCAAGTTTGATTCTCTTCTTCATATTTTCTACATAGAATAATGACATACAAATAGTAAGATTAATAATATAAATGTGTAAATGCAATTGAGTAAATAAATTATTGTGTAATTTTTTTTAACCCATGCCACTTATCGAATGAAGATGTATTTTGAAGAATAAAGGCATGTATTGCACTTATTTCTTGATATGATAGCTTGAAGTGACATCCATTTCCTTCTAATAATTCACGTACAACTCTCTCATCTTCGTCATCATCCCATACACGCCAATTGAAATTTTTAAAATCCTTCATATATTTTGTGTAAAATCCCATGGCCTCTTGCATTGAATATCCCTCAGACATGCTGTCTTCTAGTTTTTCCCTAGTATGGACAATTTTTTTCAAAACCTTCATATATCATTCTATAGGATACATCCATCTCATTCTTATTGGGCCACAATGCTCTAGTTCATATTCTAGATGTATTAAAAGATGCATAGAAATGTTAAAGATTGCTGGTGGAAATTCTCATTCCAATAGACAAAGGACTTCAACAACCTCCTCCCTCAAACTATCAAAGTTTGAAGGATCTAATACATGTAAACTCATTCTCTTTAATATTAGGCCCAAAATTATAATTGCCAATCTTGGACCCTTTGCCAAACTTGATATATTTACCACAATAGGTAAAATATTCTTGATTATGACATGATAGTCATGGGTCTTGAGGCCTCTTAAGCTATTAATGTCAATTTGGCTTTTGATGTTGCTACTTACATATCCAGTGGGAAAGCGAGTCTGAGACATCAACTATAAGAATTGTGCACATTGTTCCTTTGTCTAGACATAAGGAGCACTAGGCTTTCTATATTTTTCATTATCATATTTTTCAACCCAAATATTTTGACGAATCTTTTTTTCTCGAAAGTCTTCATGTGATGAAATAGTATCAAGAGCACCAAAAAGAGTTTCTATAATAGCATAAGCTATATTTTTCTTAGTATGCATAAGGTCAACAATATGCCTAATGGCTATATCCTTAAAGTATGGTAACTTATACAATATGCAAAACCATTTTACACTGCTTTCATTACATGGATCATATCTACTACCAGTAATCCCATCATTTTCAATAAATGACATTCTTTTTTGTCCATTCTCCACAATGTAATCACCTGTTATTAGCAATGGCACTTCATGATTCTCTTCTTGACCATTGAAATGTGTTTTTTGTTGACAATATGGATAATCCATTTTAAGGTAAGAACGATGTCCACAATAAATGCATTTACACAAACTTCTTGAGTGCCTCAAAAAATCCTTAAAGTTGCAAGCAGGACATGCATGGTATCCATGAATAGAGAGACTAGACAATGTGCCATATGTAGGAAGATCATGAATCGTAAAAAATAAGGAAGCTCTTAAAGTGAATTTTATTGAATGACCATCCCTTAAAGATTGAATTGCTTCAATTCCTTTCCACAATTACATTAGCTCATCATATAATGGCTCTAGATAAGCATCTATTGTATCTGAAGTGACACTTTTCTTTCCTGGTATAATCAATGATAACATTAAGAAAAATGGTTTAGTTGCTAACCATGGAGGCAAGTTATAATTTATTAGAAACACTAGCCAAGTTGACCATTTAGTACTTTGATTTGAGAATGGGTTCACCCCATCTAGAGCCAAACCAAACCTTATATTACGAGGATTTTGAAAAAAATCGGGCCATCTGTTATCAAATTCCATCCACGTCTTAGAATTAGGCACATGTCACTGTTTTCCATCAGTGCTCTTATTTTGGGCATGTCACTGCATAATTTCAACAATGCCTCTGCACCTATACATTCAGAGTAATCGTGGGATTATCATAAAGTGGTGAAGAACCTTTCTAGGAACCACAACTGATTTCAACCCTTGTCTATACCTCAATTCATGACATTTCAGACATTCACTCTCATTTGCAAGATTTTTATGAAATAATACACAACCATTCACACATGTGTGGATGCTTTCATACCCCAAGCCGATCTTATTGATTTTATTTTTACATTGACTTTGTTTTGTTGGAAATGCGGAGTCAGCTGGTAACAATGAACTTAATAATTCCAATAACTGATCTACACTCTCATTTGTCCAACCATGCATCACTTGCAAGTTAAGAATTTGAAGGATTGTTGTCAAATGAATTAACTTGCAATTAGCATACACAAGATTTAAAGCATCATCCATTGACTTGGCCCAATCATCGTTTAAACCCTCATTCAAAATTCTATCAACTTCAAACCCTTTGTAAAACATTTCTACCTCTTTATCTATGTTTGGTGCCACTTCATCTATGTTTGTTTCCTCTTCATCTCTCACAGCTTGAAATTCTATCATAACTTCCAAGGGCTTATACGACTATTCCCATATCTTATCATATGTTGATAAATCATATTTCTTTTTTTCACCTTTCCACCAAGACAATTTTTGCATGGACATGGATATTTGTCAATGTCCCTCTCATCAGCTACCCTCTCATCATATGCATGATATTGATCCATAGTCAACCTTTGACACTCATCCATCTATAATATTATGCATTCCCATATTAATTTAGTTTTTGATTTAAAGAAAAAAACATAAATATGAAAATAGAGATGCCAAAACATTGTTGAAAGTAGTCACTTTTAGTATAGACCATAACAAAAAGAAGAGGATATAATGAGTCATTATTCTGAGATCTATCTTACATTCATTTGAAGTTTACCTACTAAGAATGAAATATTCCTATGTTTCCTATCAGCTTACTTTCGGAAATGAGGGTTTCAAATTACCTTTGAATTCACTACAGAGGGCCTCGCTGACTTCAAATTCATTGCAGAAAACTCATCCTTGCCCGCCTTTTCAAAAGTCTCCAGGTCCTATCCAAACAAGATTTATCACCCATGCAATAGCTTCAATACCTATCCATGAGAATAACAAACATCAACAACAATCCAATTTCATTCCCATGCCAACAATTATACATTTTGCAAGTTGTCTAACTTATAAATATAGACAAGTTATGTAAAACACTAGATAAATAGCATTTAAAGGTTTGTCATCTCTGAATTATAATTTGTTTTTGAGTTCAACTAATACAACTATTTTTTCGGTTTGTTTTCATGGTTGTTACTCATGTAACTTGTACTTTCATATCCCTTTGAGTTTCTTTTTTGTATTTCTTTCTTTTGCATTGGTTGTGTTATGAAGGTAAAACTTGAAAGTGCCCCTGCTGATAAGATTTGAGTCTTTAGTTGTTTACTTTTTTTTGTGATATTTGAATTTTGAGTCTTAATATATAAGTTCAGATGTTTATCTAGATTGATGTGGATCTTGCAAATTCCAGATACTTAAAGCCAAAACATGATTGAGCCTTGAAATTGGATTGATCCACAGATAACACTATGGTGAGTGCTAGAATGTAATGTTCATTGTGGGTCATGAATGAGTGGAGGTGATACAAAATATTTAAATATACCAGTAATAGTCATATGGTGTTAATCAGTTAATGTAAATGTGACATAAGGATTTATTATATATAAGTGAGTTGAAGGCCAAGAGTATTTTGTTTGATTGTTAAAGAGGACAAACTTAACATAGCCATACACTCATAATAGATTTTGGATCACAAGTTTCTGTGTTCAAAATCATCTCTTAGAAGTACATGATATATATCTTCTACAAGTATTTCAACACGCTGCAAGTATTTCTTGACAACCTTATCTCTAGGTTCACCTAACTTGGAATTACATGCCAGATGCTACTATGTTTTTTCCTTGGTGAGTTCGCTGTGTTCCTTTTTGTTCATAAGGAACATCTTTATAACTAATGTGGGTTTGTCTCTTTTGGCGTGCATCCATTTTAGGCCTACATTCAAATGGATTCCAGAGAGGGTGTGTTTGGTGAAGGCTCATCAGGTAATATTTTGGAGTAATTCTTTAATTGGAAAATATATCCTTATCTTCTATAATTTTATTCTATTTAGTAGAGTGGCTCTAGGGATAAGGATTTTAAATGTTTACACAACTCTATGAAGAAGTCATGCTTTCTTTATAAGAGTGTCTCCAAAATTTTCTTCCAAATTACCATGAGAAAGCCCTTGAAAACTATGGTTATAGGAGGGTGTGGGAGGTGTGCTCAATGAATGTGATGTATATGCTATCCAGAAAAGAACTGAGTTGGTTCCTGCAGAAGTACTTTGGACAATTCGATTGACTAGATATGCATGCATTAGCAGTTTCAAGTGTAGCAGAGCCTATTCAATCATGGGAAATGTTAGGAGATTCATTTGTCTCTCTAACAAAGAGTTTTTTCAACCATTGCAAATTTGCAACTAGCTTGAAATAGTATCTTCATTATTGAAGAACTAGCATTCACCTTATCATAATTATTTGGAAGAACTATAGTAACATGGGGATACTATAAAGAATATTATAAATTAAAGGATTAACATTGATCTAGTCAAGCTAGGTAATGAACACCATATATATGTGGTATTTTTCTTCTTGGAGACAACAAGCTTTATTCAGTTATCCATTATTGATTCTTATTCTCTCTATTTTTTTTGCATGATCTATGCATGTTATTTTTCATTGTGCTAGTAGTTAGAACTGAAAAATTTCACATTTTTCACTAGCCTCCACCCACCAATCCTCCACATTCCATAGAAACTCATCACATTTTAATTTTATGATGAACACAAATTGCTGCAATTTGTGTGACAAGATCCATTTTATAGCCCACATTGCCAAATCGTCACACCCATAAATAACTTTGAGACTCCATAATTTTTCCTAAGTAAAAATTAGCACAATCGACCTAACAATGCATAATTGACAGAACCCCCATCATAGCCTCACTGATGGCCCAATGAAAACAGTTCAAAACCTAGTATCAGTGTAACAACACCCTATTGGGCTAACTCCTAAGGCGTTCCCCTCGCTAGACCGTAGAGTCAACAAAAGTAAGCACATCATTGTAACACATGAATATCAGTTGAACGAATGTCTACATTCCCCCGATGGCCCGATATGATCATAAATTATCAAGAATTATTATATATCGAGGGAATTAATGTGTATTGGGGTAATATATTTGGGCATTCCACTGATAGACGGAAGGAAAATTGTTCATCAATGGAGAGGGTGGCTATTGGTGGAATAAGGATTGCAATCTTGCCCATACATCACTGATGATTGATTGCTAACTGATGTGACATCTCAAGGCATCATCCAGATATTTAAAAATAAATGCTTCCCCTCGATGACAAGACTAAAATAGGTGGTGTATTTATGAGCCAGAGTTGAAGTGAATTATATCACAAGTTGATCACATAATTGTTGCACAGTCTGGAAGATTTCGTTGAGGACAAAAGCATATATGAAAAGCTAGGAATTCTCATATAGCAGAAACCAGTGGAGGTGAGACCCAAGTAAGTACACCAATCCTGACTAAGAAGTTGTATTTTTTCAAAGGATTAATAATTTGAACAATGGAGGAAAATGAAGGAAAACCCAAAGCTAAGAAATAGAAAACTGAGAAGAGACTCTTCAATCAAGACCTAATAGATCAATGCCCTGGGTTGGGGCCAAGACCCAAGAGGGTTTCTCATATGAATCCTTCAATGGATAGATTATTAGATAAACATAGAGGCTTGGGGGATATTTGGACACCACGACATGGGTATGAGCTTTTCATGTATCATTATAAGAAACAATTTGGGTTTCAGCCAGTCTGCAACCCATGTAGGTTGAACTTGGGAAGACTCATCGTGCCCAATGTGTTTGTAAATGTAGAATTAATTAAATCTTTGGCTAGCAGATATGACCCCAAGAGGAGAACTATCCAAGCACATAACGGGGCTAACATGCTTGTTATTTTAGAGGATTTAATTTCTAATGTGTTTTAGTTGGAGTGTCCTATGAACTTGCCATTCATGATTAGAGATCTCTTGATAGAGTATCACCATATGGATACCACCTACAAATGATGGAAACTACCCTTGCATAGGCCTAAGAATGAAGCAGGCCAACTCAAGAGGTTTTTGAGTAATGAAAACCCTCCTTTTCATGAGGACTTGTTTGAAGAATATTTTATATACACTTATTATTCAACTAGTCAGGTCTTGGGGGTAGAGGTCCCACCCCTCATGTCTATTTCCCCAAAGGTCTTAGTTGCAGACATACAAAGCAATAATTTCACGTCATCCAATTATGCTAGATACTTGGCCAATGACCTAAATTGAGAGCTTGAAAAGATTAAAAACAACAGTGAAAATATTCATTTCAAACATTATTCTCTATTCATGCATTTTCTCATGCATGAGGGACATGTTAGAAGGGTCTGGATTCAAGAATTAAGAATAAAAGATATAGATGAAAATGGGAACCTCAAACTTGTATAGATATAGACTTCACTATCGGATAGTCGATTTGGTAGATCTCATTATCTTTATTTTGAGGAGTTTTTTGTGGAACCATTAATGGAGTGGTTGGGATATCCACATGATTATAACTTATCCCCAGAAGTGAAAAAGTTTCTAAGACCAAAGGAAAATGACCCAAGGAAAAAGGTGGATCATAACTAGGGAGACTGGGATGCATTTCTTGACTACACAGTGATTAGGGTTTATGGGTTTGAAGGAACTCCACACTTGTTGCCATGAGTAGTTCCTGATAGAATTTCCTACTTAGAAATTGTGAGGAAATTGGAAAAATCTGATTCCAAAAACCTCAAAGGACACAACAAACAATCGATCATGCCTAGTACCTTATGTTTTGGAGACTTTACAATGGTTGCAAATGAGGGATATGAGGAAATTGATGTTAAATTAGCACAATATAACCTCCCTCTAGGTAACAAAAGGAAATATTTTGATGCAGAAGGATTTATTCACAAAGCAAGGTTATCACAGGCGTTATTAGGATATGAGCATGTATTCTTAGTTGAAGATGTAATCAAAAACCATGATGAAGCCTCTACCACTAAAAGAATGATTGCATATAATAGGGTTATGCTTGCAGAGGAATGGTAAAGAAGAAATGTCCCATCTTATTCAAAGGAATTTGGTGAAATACAGGATCCTCTAGCAAGGATTGAGCAACTCATTGCTCATATGGATGAAGTGGTAAAGAATGTGCCTTCATTTGTATTTGATGCCCCTCATGCAACCTATTCAGGAGTGCAAGCTGAAGGTATAGAGCCCTTAGATTATATCCCTTCATAGCCAACTCCTGATGTGAGTTTTTTGTACATACTGATATGGGTGAAGAAGAGGAGAGTGATGAGGAAAGTGATGAGGAGGAAGAGAAAGTACAACAAATAAGTGCTCCTATAATTGTACGGTATGAGCCTCCTCAGGAACACAATGTTGTAAGATTTGAAGCATCAGATGAATTATCAAATGATGTTAGGGTCAAGGTTGGATAGGAGTTCATTTTTTATGGACATTTTGTTAATTCTCTTGAGTTTAAATCATTTGTTTACAAATATAAAGGCAAGAAAATGAGCCAAAAGATGCAGGATGTCACTCCTGAATGAGAAGCTGTTGTTTTGAAAGAATTGAAAAAAGAAATAGACAAAGAGATGGAGTCCATCACTCTTAAGAGAGGGAGAGAGTTACTCCAAGAAGCTGGAGTATTACTTGTTCCTGAATGGGATATAAGCTCTACAATTGTGTTTGATAGTTTCAGAAAGAGAGGAGATAAAACAATGAATTTAATAGAAAAAGCAAGTGACAAGATGTATTCAGGATCTGGATATAATCCAGATGAGGCCACCTTGCATATTTTGTCACTATACCCCCATGACAAAAGACCAGCTATGATTGATAATCCAAACCAAATGTTTGGACATCTCTTGGTTCAAAGAGTAGGGGATACCAACCCTATGGACACAACAGAGTTGAATGCCAATGTGGCAAAGTTCACCAAGGAACAAATTGATAAGCTAGTTAAAGAAGGAATTAGCACAGCAAAGAGAAAGATCATCTTCCTCTTCCACACCAAACTTTTATTCCCCATGGCTTGAGAAAGATAAGAGAGTATTGGATGCAATGGCTGATACAACTTATTGGAAGCAGTGCCACCTGAAATCTTAGGAAAAATGTGAAGAATTGGAGAAGGAAGTCAAAACCATGAAGTATAAGATTGCATCCAAAATGATTGAGGGAAGATTCAATAGGATGATGAAATGTGCAGATGAATATTGGAGGAAATTTAAATAGGCACTCTCAGCATTAGAGGAGAACAGACGATTACAGGGGAGAATAATCGAAAAGGGGCAAGAGCTTCAAGACAAGCTAATCCTGAAAGGACAGAAAATGAAAACACATAACAAATTGGTAGAAGCACACAATGGATATCATAAGAGGATCATTGAGGATTTCAAGTGCTTTAATTCGACTCTGAAAATCTATGATGATATGGGAAATCCTCGAGAATATGATGATTGGAAGGAATATTTTAATGTGATTTTGACTATTGCATTACAAGAGATCAATGACGAGGATATGATTTTACAAAATACTTACAACCAACTCAAGAAGATGATGTATAGGGAGTATGATATGAGAGAGGTGATCTCCAATGTAGATACTTGTGCTGAACAAGAATACATCCATCACCTCTCTGCATTCAATTTGTTCCTCAACCAAACTATGGATACACTAGACACAATAGGGAAGCCATCAGGATGAAAGGAGTCAGCTGATAGCATGAGCACCATATCATGGAGTAGAAGCTTTGAAAAAATCTTAGGTGGTCACGGGATTTTGCTTGGAGATTAATGGATCAATGCATTTAGTTGCTGCAATATTTCATTTTCTTAATTATGTTTAGTTATCAATCGACATGACTTTTGTAACGGGTATGTAGCTTGTTGCCTCTCACATATATAAGAGAGAACAAGACTCGAATAGATCATCCATTTCATATCAGAAACTACTGCTATAATGTATATTATTCAAAGATAAATATAATGGAGAAGGTTATGCATAATTGTTAATTTTCTTTCAAGTGTTCAATTGTTGTGTGGATTTATATGCTTATATGTTATTTGGCTATCTTCGAAGTGGCTATTTATGTTATTCAAATTGAGTGTGTGGAAATACATTTAATTTGTCAATACACATTTGTTGTAGTTGTGTGACATTGTTGACTAGTTTTGGTGTGTAGAAGAATAAAAATTCCTTTTAAGAAATCAAATTTGATAGGTTCCTGTTTGGATTAAAGTCCTTTTGAATAGATTGTCGTAATTGGTTTCCTTTCACATTTGAATTAAATCCTTTCACAACTTCAGAGTAGCATAAGAGGATATCACTAGGATTACTAAGAAGATTTCAAATAACTGACATACTTGCATGTTTTCATAAGGTGCAAACATTCAAAGTGCTCAACTATTCAAGTTAAGCTGAAGAGTGAATCTACCTATCTTACAAAACCCTATCTCCAAAATCAATATTCATCTCTCCACTCCGTCCACCCAACAGAAGTAGGCACTACTAATAATTAGATATTACATACAACATACAACTCACAAACTTGAACTCTCAATTAATCTCACAAGTATTTAGACATTAAAAATCTACATCTGCTTCATCTTAGATGCCATAGTAAGTAGATTTCTCAATCTAGGAACCATATCTATCTGCAAATCTGCCTTATTGTTCAGGTATACCCACCTATGTTTGGGAGAGCCTAAAGAGTAGAAGGTAATCAGTCCTGCTTACCTTGTTCATGGGCCAAAGGTGTATTAAGGGATTGGCACCCCCTTATGGATTAAAACCTACACTTTGAGACCTAACACTAGTGATGATGGCCCAGGATTTTTTTATCAAAATATATGGACGACTTCCATGGTTTAACTACATCTCACTATCCTTACCATGATGAGAAGGTAGAGGTAGATTTCAACAAGAGCCTCCATTGTTTGAATTGGCATCAAACAATACCTTCAACCTCGACTTATTTCATTACATATAATGACATTTACCCAATTGTATTTATTGTTTAATCACAAAATAAGGGGCCTTTAGAGCACAACGGTACATGCCCAATCTACATATACCTTCGGTGTTAATGAAAATCATAGGTAGAAATGAAAGTTTTAGGAAGGTAGGTCTATTTCATTTATATTTTTTTCATTTTCGAAATACGTCTACCTTAATTGATGCAAATCTGTTCATGGGATTTATGCATGATCACTATTTCTATCTATTCTATATTGGTTTGATATTCCCATGATTTTTTGCCTACAATACTTTAATAATGACTTTCTGTGAATAACCCAAGTATAGTGATTTAATTGCTTTTAGACATAAAGTGGGTGGTAAGTGTTGCTTTATGTGATAACCATACATGACTTAGTTAAGAAATGGGAATCTCACTTATAAGATTTTCTCAATGAATTGGGATCCTGTATGCAAATACATGATGTCTATCTTTTTGTTTTTCCCTTTTCAAGTCCACTCTTGAAAGCTCCTAAGTGGTTGAAGAGATCACCAGTTGGTGTCAGTTTTTGATTTGGAGGAAAGCTTGCTCCATTTCGGCCTAGGACAGTGTCACAGAGTGTTGTTGGCTCTTTTGAGCTAGAGTATAATTTATTCTTTGGTACATTTCATTAAGATGATATATGGTCTTATTTTTCTTCTATTTTCATAGGTATATATACACAATCTCGTTACTGAGGACAGTTTGGTGCTTTGTTCAATAGAGTTTTAAGCTACAATAGCAAATGGTGAAAAATCATCATTGCAAGCTTTGTGCAATAAGATGTCTCAATATTGTTAGTTAATTATTTGTGGATACTTTTCGAATGGGATTAATAACAATTTACATTCATTTGTATTGTTTCAATTGCAAATTTTTGGTTTCTGCATTGATTTATTTTGGAAGAAGAGAGGGAGACATGGAATTTCCTAAGAGTCATGTTTGAAGATGAAGGAAATGCTAGGAAAAAGCTGCTTGAGCACCTTGGATTTCAAGTGTAGTCCACAAAGAATCAATACTTACAGGAAGCTCAATCTGCCAACATTCATGATATTAGTAGTGAAATAATCAACAATGTCACTCTTGATGATACAACACAATTAGATCCATCAGTTCAGTCAAAAGGTGGACAAGATGTTACATCCCCCAGAGACAATGGCAAGGAGTTTTTTGATAATTTTCATAGACCAAAAGAAGATTCCTTACTTCCTCTCATTGAAAATGATTTTGTTGTTGGGAAGGATACCCTAGGCAATGGAGAAGAGGTGTAACATGAAGCTACTAAAGATTCAAATGAATACTAAGAATGCGATGAAGCCATTCAAAGTTCTTTAGTTTTTGGTGATTATAAGGGAGTAGTCATGCAATTCTTATCAGCAAACAAGATGGAAGATGTACTTCTCATTGCCAATGTCGGGGGGAGTTCTTTACACGAGAAAACTTGTGATGAATATTTAAGAAAAATGAATTGTTCCTATCTTAATGTTATGCTTCTATACCAATTGCATGGAATTTTCAACGTATTATAGTCTTTTAATGTTTTATGTTTTACCATCCTTCTTGTACTCAGCTATCTAGATATTAGAAGGATAACTGGCTCTGTTTATCTAAAATATATTTCTTTATGTGGAATATTTTCTGACTTAACACTATTAGTGCAAGTGGTTTCTGCTATGGTCAATAATGATCTTATTGGACTTCTGAACAACAGGCCTTTGAAATCTTGGAAAGAAACTCTTGCTTTACTTTGCACACTAAGTGTTTTTTCCCACAAAAATTAGTTAAATAGAAAATTATGTAAATTGGATAATGCAATTCTGATTTGGAGCAAATTTTACTTGACAATAAGTTTTTTTTTTAAAATCATTTCTAATTTCTGTGAGTTATAGTTTGAAGCTTTTGATATAATGAGAAAGTGTACAAATTTATGCATTTTATCATATAGTTGTGTACAGTATTTTCAAACATTTATCATGCTTGTATTATAGATGCAAGACTTGGATGTAAAATAGTCTTGGTAGGTTAATTTTTGACTTAAAACTTGGAGGAATCGACACAGACTTGGTAGGTTGAATTTTTGACTTGGACATTGAAGGTAGGTTTTCAAATCAAATAAACCCTACCCCACAGAGTGATGTGTGTTTTCCATTATATTTTCATTGAATGCTCTTAGAAAAGAAATGAAATTAGTTATGATGGTTTTTTGTTCACTGTTGCCAATTGATTCTAAGTTTTTTTTAAGAGGCTTGGGGTTGTAAGATCAAAGGGGTCTCTTGTAGTCAATAGAGAAATAAAATTAGACCTTGAAGAGATTGTAACAAAGATGTGATAATCACAAAGCACAAGGTTCAAAGCAATGAAATCATAATGTAAAAACAAAAGAGAAAAATTATGTTTTTATCAGATCGATGATTTTAAGGTTTGACTATGAAGAACAATCATCATAAGATAATAGTGAATACAAACAATGAAAGTGCCATTGAGATATCAATACAGTGAATAAAGAGTTCCAATTTTCAATGCATGATAACAGTAGTCCAAGGCATGCAAGGGATAGGAATGAAAGAAAATATATAAAGGGAAAATAGTTGCAAATGATCACTATTATATCAAAGCATATGAGTGTCAGAGGATCATAGAAAAATGAAGGACATGATAGTAGTTGTTATGAATGCCATGTGACTTGATATAATGCACAGAGAAGATGTAAAAGACCATGGAATAGAGTGAAAAGGGGTCAAAGTCAATGAGATTCATTCAATGTCAAAGAGCATTATCATTATATCAGTGAAAGCACAATATTGTAACAACAATGAACCAATAGAAAAAAAGAATAATATATGCAACATCAGGATCACTATCATAAAGGATGAAGATCAACATGAGGTTTTAGGATTCAAGATTTCCACTTACCTTTAGATTGTAACCTTGTTTAATGTTCTGCCCTTTCTTGAATGATACTAGTGTTGCAACTTAGAAAATGCTGCTCAAAAAGCTCTAGCATTACAAAAATGGAAACCACCAATCTTTGCATTCAATGGTTGTTTCCTTCATCATACTTGCAATTGGAAAAACTTCAAATGCACATGAGAGCTGAAATACCAAATTGTTGATTAAACTTCGAAACTTCCCTCCAACGTGAAATCACAATGTTTTATGAAAAAAATAAAACTACCTGAGATTCCCTCCAAGTGCATACAAAATTTGTGTGAGATTCCCTCCAAATGCATACACGACCTGATTGACCAAGGCACCAAAAATACGCATTTTTCAAATTTTTTTTGTCTACCAAAAATACCTATTGCTAAAATGCACCAAAAAAACTATTGTGTGGAAGGCATACAAAAATTAATCTTCATTTTTAGGGGATAAAAATTCATCTATCTACATTGTCATTTTAATATAGGTTGTGAAAATTAAGATAAGCACAATGTGCTCCTAAAATTACTAGAGTTCAAACTTGTATAAAAAATAACATCTATAAAAATGATCCACACACAATTGATTTGATAGATTTATAAAATAATTCTATTTTTAAATAATATTTTATTAGTGAAATTGATCACAATTACTCTTTGATACATTTGACATGCTAACACAACAAGAAAATCAAACTGGCTTCAAATTATAGTTACAAACATTAATGATTCATTAACATAATGAGTAATAAAAGTTAAAAAATGTAAATGTTTATAAATTTTTTTATAAAATATGTGAAGGCCTTAAGACTGCACCGAGAGGCAATGCCTTCCACACAATATGTATTTTTGGTGCACCAAGCAACCTAGGTGGCCGAATGGCCCGCTTAGGTAGGGGTCCCATGAGGAGGACTTAATTAGCTCTATGGACTATGATCAAATTTGAAAGAAAAAAGAATAGAGGAGTAATAGTCATTTATTTAGTCATTAATTTAACCATATATTTAGTCATTTTTATTTGTCTGATATTAGTCATTTATTTAGTCATTTAGTTGTGATTTTACCCAATGACCAAATTAGTCACTTATAAATGACCAAATTAGTCATTTATTTTCAAGATAATACTAGTGTTAGTCACATGACTAAAATCTTTAGTCATGTGACTAAAAATCTTTAGTGATGTGACTAAAATCTTTAGTCAAATAGTCAGTTATTTTCCAAATTCTTCTAGTGGATGTGATAAACTCTAAACCAAGTTCAGGGGTTTAACTAGATGATGTATGATATTGATGATTAGACTAGATTACAAAAGGATGATTGCAACACTAAATCTACCTCAAGATGGAAGTAGGTTGATTGGGCTATAATGATTACTAAGTCAAGACAGATAGCAATCCTAAGTAAGTGTGAATGATGAAAATTGGGATTACCTGCACCTAAGCCAACTTGGATAAAGACCACTAAAACATAGCCTAAGGGATTGGGATTGATGAACCAATGATGAGTATGCAATCTAGAGATGCTCTAAGATGCACCTGCATGATTTGATCGATGAATGGATGAATTTTGGAAAATGCAGATGGACTAAAGTGGCAATTACAAACGGTTGCATGATGATACAATTTTTTTGATCACGACAAAGGACTTGGAAAATGACAAGTTTTCAGTGGCCCAAAGGATTCACTCTCTGGAATTTGTATGGGAAGAAAATATGCCTCTATGTAACACAAATCCACCTCTCTAGGTCATGACTTCACCTATCTAAGGGGAGAAAAATTACCTCTATATTGAGAAAACTCATCTATTTGGGAGACTCAAATTCATCTGTCTTAAGGACACACAAGAAACAGGCAAAGTCGGGATGTAATTTCGCCTATCTCTAGAGGACACACACGAAAAAAGTGAGGTTGGGATGCAAATTCGCCTCTTTGGAGGAAACATAAGAAATGAGTGAAGTTAGGGTACAAATTCGCTTATCTCTAGGGGATACACAAGAAACGGGTGAAGTCGGGACTCAAATTTTCCTATCTATGTGCAGGTTCACCTAAACTCTGATAAAATCGCCTCTATGTAAAGTGGGATCTCCTAAAACCTCAGAAGACTACAAAATAACAGGCAGACTCAATTTTCAAAATCACCTAACGGGGATGACAAATTTTCCTATTTCCTAAACTGTACGAACAGTGAACAGACTTGCCTATCAGACAAACGAATTTGCCTAGATCTTGACTTCTACGAATAGGAAAGACACAGGTGAAAATGAACTCATCTTTCTGGATATAAAGTTCACCTATCCTAAGTGATAAATGGATGAGAAGACTTAGAACGAAAGCGAGATCACCCTTGTGGACTATAGGCTCACCCTAGGAGAGGAAAAATATGCCTATTATGTGGAAATAGGAAGATTTGATGATTGATGACTAATGTAAAATCACCTAAAGGCTGGGTAGAATTTCCTATTCCAGGGAACAAGTAGATACAAGGTCGCTTAAGAAGGGACCCACAAGAAAATTCAACTCTAACAAAGACAAACTCGCCTAAGGAGATGACCTAGAATGGACTCAAACACGGAATTTCCCTTTTACAAGAAAAAATTGCTTGTCCATAGTGCAAATTCACTTCTTAGGGCAGGGGCTAACTATGGAAAAGGACAACAAACATGAAAAATAATAGATAGAAAGGCTGGACTGACTAAACTAAAAATAAAAGCACTGGTATCGCACAATGAAGACATGCCAGGAAGCACAATCCTAAAATTAGTATTAAAGGTTTACAAACTTGATGTAGGCCCAACACCTTGAGTGGAAAACCCAAGGTTAATACCTCATGATACTGGGGTGATTCTCTGGATCACCCTTTGTCATGAAGGTAGATAGCTAGCGTTCTAGTGGCACAAGGTTATCAATAGATGCCACAGGCTCACCTTCACACTCTCTCTTGAGGACTATCGTAGTCCACCACAAGGATTTCTATCTCAACCCAAGGGAGTACGTGGTGAGTAACTTCGGGGTATGGTACGCATCCCCTGCACTACACCAAGTTGTAGCTAAAACAAGGGTCTCCATTTAGGTTGTATAGGCTAAGTCGTGCCTCACCCTAGCTTTGATGCTTCGCTAAACACTATGTGATTGGATTGAGGTACAACTTTAGTTCTCCCCCTTTATAGACCTCGTTGGTAACATGTGGTTGGGATCATCGCCTGGGTGATGAAATTCTAGGAAAATCCCACTAAGGGAAGAAGATACTACATGTTTTGGATGCTCCCCAGGCTTGCACGTAGTGCAAGGGGAGAGCTTAGACGTACTAGCACCTCCTAGGTAGACTAGACTAGACTAGAGAAAACTATAATTTCTTGTCACCTAGGATCATTGAAAGGTGCAAGGGGAGTGGATACCTCAACAACTTACTCCCAAACATGACAAACAAAGTAACTTTACCCTTTAATTAATCTATGTGTGCCTAATTAGTTTGAAAAAGTCACACAAATAAAACTAAACTAAGGGTCTTTGACTGGTCATCCTGCAGAAGATAAATTAGTATTTTTAATACTCTGATCTTGGAAAAGCATGGGGTACCAGCAGTGCAAATTGTTAGCAAGATACCACAATCACAGACAAACAAATTAGTTGATTAGTACCCAAAACTGAAATCAAATTGAAGCTCAAATAAAAAAATTAAAGGTTCTGGAATACCTCAGATTCACCCCTATGGAGAGTGAATTTTCCTTTGTAAAGGTTACATGATCACCTTTGTAAGGAGCAGGTTTGCCCATTGGCAAGTTCACCTATTCTCAAATTCTCCCATCCACAAATTTTCCTATCTGCGAATTCGGTTATCCATCATCTGCAAATTCACCTATCTGTGGTCCTCAAATTCTCTTATCTGCAAATTTGCCTATCCATCGTCCACAAATTCGCCTATCCAAAAATTTTCCTATCCATCATCCGCAAATTCGCCTATCTGTCGTCCACGTATTCGCCTATCCACAAATTTTCCTATCCATCATTTGTAAATTCTCCTATTTGTCGTCCGCAAATTCGCCTATCCATTGTCTACCAATTTTCCTATCTAAAAATTTAACTATCTGTCATTTGCAAATTTTCCTATTCGCAAATTCACCTATTTGTCATTCACAAATTCACCTATCTACAAATTTTCCTATTCGTCATTTGCAAATTTTCCTATTCATCCGTAAATTCACCTATCCATCTACAAATTCACTTCTATAAGTCAAGTATTAGATAGGCAGGTGCGTAATCACCCTTTTATAGGATAGGTGGATGCACAATCTCCTATATCAATGCAAACTTTCCCCTATGTCAGGTGGATTTTCCCATTGGGGGTGGATTTGCCCCTATGTTTGAAATCTGAACCTACAAAATGTGAAACAACATCAAATGTGAAAGTATAGAACCATGATGTGGGTCCCACTTAGCATGCCAAAAATGCATGCAATGTTTTACCCCATCTAAAATGCAAGAAATAAACTCAATCAAGAGATAAAAAACCAAAGACAACTCTCAAGATTGGGCTAAAGATGAAACTCAAACTTAAAAATGAAAATTATAACTTTTTTTACCTTTTTTGAGCTTGATGAATTTGTTTGCCCCTTTATATGGCTTTATATGTGTGGTCCTAGATCGATTTTGGTAATGTAACAACCTGATTTTTTGCTTGATTTGGATACAAGATGGCTATGGTGATTGAAGTCTTGAGAGATTGAGATGATGAATATGATGGATTATGGTTGCATATGGTTTGAATGCTTGAGAATGGTTGAGAATGCACAAATGGCTAAGTGTTAGCCATTTAGTAAGGGAGATTGGAATGGATGGTGGAGATCGAAAGGAGGAAGATTAGGGGTTGAGATCAAGAGTTGACCAAAGGAATTAAAAATTCCTTTTTAATGTGCATGGGAATGATAAAAGGATTTAAAAATTCCTTAGGGACATGGGGAGAATAAAAAGGAATTTAATATTCCTTGGGGGATGGGAGAGGAATTAAAAATTCCTCAAAAGGACCGTGGGAAGACAAAAAGGAATTAAAAATTCCTTGGGGGACGGGGAGAGTTGACCAAAGGGTAGGTTGGTATAGCTAATCAATGATTAAGTGGGTAATGAGGATTAATGATCCACTTGCATTTTATGGAGGATGTTGTTGGAAAATGTGCTTCAATCTCACAGGCTGAAACCTCTGAGAAAGCATGGTCGCTTTGACATTCTTGTTGTCTGGCCGATTGGTAGTTTAATAACCTTTTGTTTTGCTCATGTCGCTGAGACAGAGCTGATGTCTTGCCGAATGAATTCTATTGTTGTGACCTTGATGTATTCGCTGTGACCTTTTGTCGAAGTGGAGACCTCTGGCCAACAAAATGTTCTTATTGGGCGTTGGGGAAACACAAGGGTCTCGGGGAGAAGTCCCAGCGACTGGTGAAAGTCTCACCGATAGCATATGGCTATTGGGCTAATCACAAGGGCTTCGGTAAGATGTCCTAGTGAGAATGAAAGGTCACGCTGATGGGGAAAGAGTCATTGGAGTAGCTCAAGGCGATCGGCATGATATCCCAGCCACAATGGAGAAGTCTCGGCGATAGTGCTTGGGGTCTTCACGGTGACTCAAAAGACTTCGGTGTGAGGTCTTGGCGACTTGGAGTAGTCTCGCCGATAGTCTTCGGTATGACATGTTTGCTCGGTGAAAGGTCTTGGTGAAGGTCAAATGTCTTACCGACTTGGTAAGACATGGGTGCTCGATGTGAGGTTTTGGTGAAAGACAAAAAGTCTTTCCGACTGGTGATTGGGGTGCTTGGTATGACTTAGGACCTCGGTATGAAGTCCTGGCGAAAGCGATGAGTCTTGCCGACTGGTGGATGCTTCGGAACAACATGAAGACTCGGTGAGAGGTCTTGGCAAGAGCAGACTGTCTGGCCAACAGAAGACTTCGGGGTAACTTGAAGGCATCGGTATGATGTCTTGGCTAAGAGCGTTTGTCTTGCCGATGGGATCCTGATGTCGGTATGACCTCTCAGCGAAAGTGATAAGTCTTTCCGACTGTTTCTTGGTGTTTGGTATGACTTGAAAGCTCAGTATGATCTCTCAGCGAATGGCAGTAATTCTTGCCGACTGTTGGGTATTTCAAAGTGACCTTGAACATCAGTATGTTGTCTCATCGAATGGT
This sequence comes from Sequoia sempervirens, assembly GCA_007258455.2. Taxonomy (NCBI): domain Eukaryota; kingdom Viridiplantae; phylum Streptophyta; class Pinopsida; order Cupressales; family Cupressaceae; genus Sequoia; species Sequoia sempervirens. The sequence goes on along the minus strand of VDFB02049217.1, from coordinate 113,246,688 downwards.
GATTGTCTCGCCGATGAGAATGCCGAGGTCGATGTGACTTGGGAACTTTGGTAAGATGTCTTGACGACAAGGGGAAGTCTGAGTGATAGCTTTCTGGACTCGATGTAACCTCTTGCTGATGGAGATGACTCTTGGCGACAATGTGTAAACGAGTCTTGTGGCATCAGGGAGACACTTCTAGTGTCTCACCAACATGCGACACAAAGTTGATCGCTATTGACCGAGTGAAGTCTGTCCTACGTGGTACGACTTGGACCAATCAGAGGAAGCGAAATTCAAACGGTTGGTGGTTGGATTTTTGCAGCAATTGCGAATGAAACTAAACGGTCTGCAAGGAAAAATCTACACCAGAATGGAATGACAATAAGGATGCTAGGCTGTATGATTCGTGTGTTCTGATTTGACAGTTGAAAAAGAACGAATGCATATATGTATGCATTGGACGTTCTGTAGAGGGGCTGATAAGCCAAGGAGTTGAAGAGCTGAGAGCCAGAGAGAGAATGATAGAGAGAGGACCGAGTGGCTGGCCGAAAGGCCGAGGCCATGAGGTTGAAGCAAAGGATTGAGAGGCAGAGTTAAGCTGCTGGAATCTCTCGTGATCATGATTGCTTTGGGTGATCTCTCAGGGATATTTTGCTACCAGTTGTATTCAGAATGAACAAGATGTAATCTCTTAAAGGCTAAGAGCCTGAAACTGTATTGTAACTTTCTGTTGCTGAATAATACAATGGCTCAAACTTTGGAGAGTGGGGTTTTTCACCCAAAAGGGTTTTCCCCATGTAAAATCTTTGTGTTCTATTTTCGTAGTATCTTTCATCTGTGTTGTTGCTTGCTATTGAATTTACTTTTGTTTCTCTTTGAAGGATTAATGTGGGAAATAACTTTGTCTGTTTCCGCTTTAGGACATAGTTGTACGTGTATTTGTGGTAATCTAATCAAAATTAAAGTTACCAAAGGCACTACTGTTTGGAGTTTTCCTTAGATGCGCTCCCTTGATTTCCTTACAGATGTGACACCTCCCTAATCAAGAATTAGGTGTTGAAGATTGAGGTGTTTATATAGCTTAAACCTTTGTAAAAATTTATGATTATTGATATAAATATGTATTCTTTGTTATAGATTCTTTGTGGGTGATTATCTGATTAATTCATTTTATCATTTGTAGAATGAAGATAGAAGGTTGTAAAGGAATTAGATAGAATATTAGAAGATACACAACATTCACCCATCATATTTAGATATAGCCCTCCAGTCATAATTGGCTTGAGTGGCAGTTGTCCTACCCTTTCAGTGTTGTTGTATAAGCATGTTCTTCTCTTCATACAAGTTAAAGGTTCTATATGGTGCACCATCATTTCTAGATTGGTAACAAGAAGCACGCCAATATGCCAGCAAGTTAGCATTAGGATATGCCATTGGAAAGTCCATTGCGGACTTTGTCACCACATCAACAATATCATTTTCTTCCCAAAATACATGTGACACAATTGTCTCTTTGAACCATCCCAAAGCCTTCTTAACCCTTATTAACCATCTTTACAAATTCCAACTTGGTATTTGGCCTATACTTATAGCATTAACCATGATTTTAGAATCACCCTCCAAATAAAATTTGTTTTCCTTTGATTCTCTACTCATTGTCAGTCCAAGCAAAGCCACCTAAAATTTTGCTTCATTGTTTGTTGCACATCCAATATTTTTCCCTCTCAGTTTTATCTCATGCCTTCATGGTCTTGTAAGAGAGAGGTACCAACCACACCAAGGCTCTAGGTCACAGAGAGCTAAGAGCGGAGCTGCCCTAACTTACCTCAAGCTAATGGTGTTTAGGATAAGAATCAAGAATGAAGAGCACTCTCAAGTGCTTTTGTCACTCTATAGATCCAAAAGTCTAAATGGGGCTAGATGAGCTGACTTCTAGAGTTTAGACTGCACCTTAGATAGCTCTCTATCTGAGGATGACAGTGCGGGTCTGGGGCAATAGCACAACATGCTAGCATCTCTCTGGCATGTTGACATTTGTACAGCCAGAAAATGTAAAGTACAGTATAAAACACTAGAATACCTACTAACTACCTAGATAACTAGTTTTGATGAAATAAAAAAAATCATGAAGTGTGAAAAGTAGCTACGTAAATAACAAAGTAAATAGATGAAGACAAGGGAGATGAATATCAACCCACTAAAGCTCTAGTTCGCTAGTGAGCTCTATGCACATGTTCACCTACACACATGAAAGACGGGAAAATATTGGGATGTATAGGGGTTTGCCTCAATCAAACCCCCCCTTTGGTGTTTCCACCTCAACAAAAAGCCAAAAAATCCACAAAGTAGAAAGTATGATAAAGGAAAGAAGAAAGGAAAGTATTGAGCACTACAAAGGATGCAATGCTACTCTATCAAACCACAAAAGGAAAATAAAGTGACACTACCTCCACCCAAAGGCTCTCAAAGCCAATGAAGGGAGAATGCAAACAAAAAGCTAGGAAAAGTTGAAACGATCACAATACTGATGAAGGGAGGTCTCACAAGACCCCAAACTTGTAGCTTCTATGATAGCACCACATGTACAAGGATGAAATTGATGGAGTAACAAGCTTTCTTGTTGCAATGCTCAATGAAGTTATAAAAATACTTGAGAGAATGTGATAGATTTCTAGACGAATGAATGAATGAGTGTGTAGAGGATGAAGTGATAGTGAAATGGATGCATTTGAAGAACAAAATGGAAGAGGAGTCGTTATTAGGTTGGTTGGTTGCACAGAGGCATTGCAATTCATCCCCAATGAGGATTGTAATGTCCAAGTAGACTCCAAAGGAAGGAATCTATCAGGGATGGTAGTACAACACATAGATGTTTGCATTCTGCGCTCATGTCCCTGATGAAAATTCCCCCACCGACACATAAAACACATGCCAAGTGGATGGAAGACAGGTGGGTGATGTGGAATTTCACCTTTAGGTTTAATTTTCTAAGGTGAGAGTATGCAAAAGGGGAATTTACACAAGGGGTGAAAATTCACTCCTATACATTTTTCCCCCACTTTAGAAAGCACAAATATTGATGAGTGTTCAGTAAAGTAGATTGAAGAGTTAGAAATGTATACCTAAACTGTTGAGGAAGAAAATCATGATCTGGCAAGCTTGAAAGTGCAGGGTAGGAAAAGGAATTCATAGGTGCTCTTTCTTGAGGAGGTTCAAACAAAAGGACTCTATAGCTCCACAAAACTACAAAGTTGCATGAAGTACACCGAAGGCTTGCAGAACAATGATGGAAAAATCTCATAGGATGTAAGTGCTTCACAGGCCCTTGGACTTGCAAAGAAGGAATTCCCCCAATTACTCTCTCATGAAGGAAGCCCAATGTAAGGGGACTCCATAGAGTCAAATTGGAAAGCAGCTTCACTGGTGCACCTACAAAGCAACATGTTAATCCACAGATAAAACATGTTAGAAAATAAAAGGAAGCCGCATAGGAAAACAAGTAGACAATCAAAAAATTGAAAATCTCTCAAAGGGGTCCCTTAGGAACCCTTCAAAAGAAGAGGGATCCACTCAAGGGACACACTATTTGAAAGTGCAAGAATGTTTTTTTTGCAAATCAATTCACCACAAAGGAATCATTTTGAAAGATGTTCACTTTATCAAGGAATTCGAAAGGAAGAAAATGCCTCCTCGTGAGGGGAAGGTCGAGGCTTTTCCTACAAGAAAATTTGCTCCCTTCCCCAGAGGAAATTTCTTCAAGTTGTTTCTTTGCAAACCCATGATGAAGGAAACACATTTCACTTGGGGTCCTTGTTAAGAATGTGATTTTTTGAAAAGGTTTGCAAATATTTTTGAGAAAATATTTGTTGGCTACCAAATACATTTTTTGAAAATCAAAGTTGATATGATAGGACCCCCTTAGGATGGTTCATGCCAAACACAAGGCATGTGGCATCCTAAGGAGAGAAAAGCAAGAATGAAAAAGTGATGGTGTGGCCTACGAGACATAACAAGTTGTCACCATGTTGATGTTATCACACACGTACAAGGGACAACACATGAATATCACAACATCACAACTCAAGAAAAGAAGAGAGAAAGATAACAAAATTATAAAAAGAAACAATGACATCACAAACAAAGGACACATGGGTGGTCTGATATTTCAAGGTCAAAGCTACTCATAAATATATATAATAATAATATATTTAATGAATTGTCATCAACCCCCTACTATATTAGACCATGTGAAGAATGCACGAGAAGAAAAAATAAAAATAAAAAATTGGGTCAACATGGAAGGGAAGCCTAAATGCCCCCAACACTTTGCATAGTCCCCAATTCTCTAAAAATCAATACACGTAACAGAGGAAGAATGATGGTACAAATAGATGAAGTTTTATGATAGACAATCACTCTTGTATCTAAGCACCTACAAGGGTGACAAGGGTCATCCAGGAGCACATAACGCAAGCATGGGGGAACACAACACAACACACACACCTAATCTAAAGGTAAAGAAGAGGTGCCCCCTAACACTCATCAAACAAGAGGTCATCTTCTTCCTAATCTACATCATTATACAGGGAAGATGGATGAGCCTGCAGTGGTGGAATGTCAAGGGGGGAACCCTATGACCTTCCTGTAACAAGAGCTAAGGAAGGAGACTCCTTGGGGTCTCCTCTACCCAGTTCTTGTGGAGCAAAGGTCAATGATTTCTCGAAGATTGCTGATAGGGCCTAGACCTCATCCAAAGAGTTAAACATGCACTTCACAGGAGTGCCATGTGTTACCTCAATCAGAAATGGAGGTAGTGCCCAAGATTCACTGCTAGGCTCACTGAGTGACTTGGGAGCAATGACGAACTTAGGGGAAGATGAAGCTTCATCCGTCATAAGGATGATGCGTGCTAACACATAACCACCCTTTTAAGAGGGTGGACTCCTCTTTCGACCCCCATTGCTAGCAAGGCTATCTTCCGCCTTCCTCTTCATTGGAGGGTGTGAAACCTCTATAGATGAGGCTTAAGGTGCAAAGGAGGAGGATAAAACCGCAGCAAACACCACCAAAGTATTCAGCATGTCCACGGGTTTAGGGAATGGAAAGATGTCCAAGATGGACATCAAGAGAGGTGGTTCAACTATAGGAGCAATAAACACCTACACATTTTTAGGGTCAAAGGAGTTTATGCTCACAGTAGGAGCCAAAAGTAGAACCAAATTTGGTTGTACTGAAGCAAAGGAGATGAGAGAGGAGCAAACAATAGGAGGCCCTGAAACAAGGGCAGTTAGCTTCCATTTCCTTCCTCTAAAAAGTGTTGTTCTCATCCACTAGAGCCTTTTGTCGATGCTTGCACTCATGCGCAAGGTGATTTCTATGACTCTAGGAGCTAGAGGCTGGGATTTGAGATGCGACAAAGGGATCCTGTTCAGCCCATGACCATTTTCGATGGAGGGAGAGACTAAGAAGAGGTTGGAGCAACAACAGGGGGAATTGAATCTAGCACCTCGGTGGTGGGCCTCTTCCCATTCACTACCTTAGGAGCAAGATCAGTGGGAGGTCGTAGAGGCTGAGACATAGAGGATTCCCCATGGGGACCCTTCCTTCTACCATATAGGTAAGGCCAAGGTCCAAGAGGTATAGTAGGAAGGTATGATATCTTAATATTGGCTTTACACCAAGTAGGAACCATTAGACTTCTTATGTGAATTCTAGGAGTAGTCATCCAAAACTCCTCAGAGAGGAGGGTGGGAGTGGCGCCATGAGGATGGGTAGGACCCTCCTTTCCCTTTTGAGAGGAGGTAGCTTGCTGCTGGACTACCAGAGGAATCACTTTCAGTTGTCCTTTTCCCTTGGTTTTATACTTCACGTAGTTTCGGTAAAGTAGGTCCATTCTAATAAGGAGTGGAACTACCAAGGTGGGCCAAAAATGATCCAATGAATAACCCCACAAGATACCAATGGCTGATATCTAGTGTCATGTACGACATGCACAACACCTTCATGGGAGAAATTTAAGCATTTGTGAATAACGAAAGTGATTTCTTTCATGGAAGCTATCCATGGGATGCCCAACTTCATCCCGAACAAACTGGATTCTGGAATAACATCAAAGATTGTATCCACAACCCTAGGTCCAACTAGGACAGAAAGGGTTATGGAGCCATATGGTTTAAGAGAGAGACCATTGTACATACGTATGGTAGACTTTGTTTCTTCATATTCCTCCCTTTGTAATGAATTTAGCCATAACATCTCCTCTATGATAACATTTACCCGGCTCACGGGATCAACTAGGACTCCTGTCACAATGTTTCCTTCGAGGCGAGTAGGAATGTATAGGGGAGAGGGCTTGTTATTCAAGGGAAAGTACTAAGAAGTGAATATCACATTTGGAAAGCTAGTTGCAGGTTGCGAGGAAGGACTAACTGAGACCATGTTAACATATGGTGAGGGTTAGGTATCAAAGGGGTCAATAATTAAGTTTGTAGAATGAGACAAAAATGTGTTTATGTAAATTTGCAACTCACTATTGGCCTTCTCTACTAATTTATTCGCATTTTGTTTTGTCCCATCAAGATAAGTGGTACTGTCATTGATGTGATCCTATATCTCATGATACAGGCACATACAATGCTTGGTATCATGCACGTTAACTCGATGGTATTGAAAAAATGCATTTGCATCATACCAGTCATGATAAGGTTCCTTAAGAGGTCGAGGGTTTTCTAAAGTTATGATCTTATCCTTCAACAAATTTTGCGAGATGGAAGAATAAGATTCTGCTAACTTTGTAAACTTCCTATTACGTCTGAGGTTGTTATCATTTGTAGCAATGGCTATATTTACAATAGCTTTACCTTTTCCTGAGATAGACACAATAGAATTTCCTTCTGAATGGGAGCACGAGGAAGGTCCCCTAAACTAAACTACCATTTGTTGGTATTCTTGCAACGTGGCACATAGATGTGCAAAGGAAGTGTATTTCATTAGGGAAAAATTCTCCTGCCAAGCTCTCTGCAGGTTTCCTATGAACACCTTCTGCACATCAGAATCAAGCAACAGGTATGAGATCTATGAAAAGAGCGCTTGGTATCGCACTATGAAGTCAATTATCTTCTCGTTATCTCCCTATTTACATTAGATGAGGTATGAGAAGGTCACCTTCGAACTGATTTTATCTTGGAACTGATGGAGAAACTATTTTATGAGTTGATCAAATGAGAATATAGAATCATCAGGCAAGAAAAAATACCACTCAAGTGTTGTGTCCTTGAAAGATCGAAGAAAGAGTTTTTCCATCAAACCACCATGATGAAATAAATCCATACACATGGCATTGAATTCTGACACGTGTTTTGTGGATCCCCTTTGCCATCATAATTTTCAAACTTAGGAATCTCCATTCCTTGCGGGAAGGGAGTACTTAGGATTGCCATCAACAATGGGCTATGCTGGAAGAAAGGTTGAAAAAAGGCTAAGTGGAGGCCTAGGAGGGGCTCACCAACTAGTTTTGCATCCGACCCATGTTCTAAAGAAGGGCATTTAGAACAAGGTCAAAGGATGACAAACGTCCAGTGGAACCACCACACTAATACATTTGATTGCAAAATCCGACAAAACTGTCTGATGGGTGCTTGTAAAATTTGATGTGTAATTTCCAATTTTTTGAAAGTTTATCCCTGACATTCGTCGAAATGTTAGCTATCATTTTTGTCAAATTTTTGACAAACATGAAAAATTAAAAAAAATCAAATTGTGGCCGACATAAAGAAAAGTGAGTTCACGCCTGATTTATTGCGACAGTGTTTTTCTCTACTTGAGATAGTTTGTGGAGAACTAAGGACGATTTCATTAGGAAAAATTAGAAAAAAATTCAAGAAGATATCGCCAGGTTGAGGGTAGTCATTGTCTTTTTGCAGAATTTAGTTGTGAAGTCAGATTTGTAGTTCCAAGTTTGAAAATCATATTTTAAAGCAACATCTCATCAGATTTCATTTTTAGAGGTTAAGGGTTTGAGAATTTCGTGTCCATATTTTGTTGTGTGGAATCACCATAAGATCACAACCAAGGAACATATTCTTGTGACTATAATTATGTGATCCATAACTCTATTGGTCATGTGGCACAGTTGTGCTATAAATAATACATGATGCATTCATGTGTGACCCAAGTTTAATGTGGCTATGTTGTGATAGAAATGGAGGCACTCATATAATGTAGTTAATTCAGGTTGTATAATGTAGGTGTCAATCATCATTGGGTGCATTTAGGTTGTCTCAAGTTTAATAGTTTAGGATGTAATTATAGCATGATCGAAGAGTGATTACCTCTTGCTGCAATAAAGAGCCTATAACTCTGGTTGATATGCAGAGTGGTTGTGTTATATCAATTATGTAGTGCATTCAAGCACAACCCATGTTTAATGGGCTATTCTAGAGAGTGATCAAGATTTTCTAAACCTTATGAATGTTACTTGACATATATTTGCATAATCTCAAATTCTTTCAGAGGCTTTTGAAGTATCAATGTATCCTTTATAGGGTTTAGAATGATTTCTTTTAATTAAAAAAATAAATAAATGATATATTTCCCTGTAATTAGATAATGTGGAGATCTCCTAAATCTACCCTAGCACACTATCCTCTTTGGCACTGTATTCATTACTCCAGCTACTAGGGTTTTGCATGTGACATCTTTAGTATCTTCATGACCGTGGCTTTTAAATAGATCTCAGTCTTTGCTTTAATCCTTTTCATGGTAACCCTTGAGTTCCATAATCCACCTTCAATCTCTTCTAAGAACGTTGTCTTAAGCTAGACTATATAGTATGCATATAAAGTAAGTCCTTCATACCTGCCATTGTTCCAAACCACCACTCACTGCCTTGCTTAAAATGTTGCCTCCATAAGAACAATAGAATGTTTTAAAATCATGGTTGCCAGTGATTGACCATTAAGGTCACCACTTTCATCATGAAGATACAATGAGATTTTTTCTTCAAACTCAAGGCATTATGGAAGATAACATTGTGAATTGTTTTTGTTGTGTACGATTCAATTTTCTTGCACATTTGCTTTTCTAACTTCCTTTAAGACTGGTATTGCCCCTCAGCTGAATCTCAAATATCTCACTCACTATCACTTGAAGATTCCTTTCATGAGCATCCTTCTATAAAATCAAACTATGCCCTATAGACTGCCTACTTACTATAGGGGACTCATTGTTTCATGGTATTGTAGTTCTTAAGATCCTTCAACCTTATTGACACTACTTCATAGTCCACAAGGTATTATTCACTATTCTCCCATCTTTGATGAGTCTCAAAACACTGCTCAAACATGCAATCCACTACCTCCATTATACATTAATGGCTAAGAAGAAACATTGAACCTATGATTACCACTGTTACTTCATTTGGATAGTCATTCCCTGATTGCATTTGCCTTGTCTAACACTACCAAAAGCATTTGAAAAACCCTTAAGGTCAGCAAGGGGGTAAGGAAACTCACTGTTAAAATCTCCACTTTACTATGCAACATTTGAGCTTTATTATCTTGTCACTGCTTAGGCTGTTTTTGACGTCACATCTCAAGTGATTGTCATTCTTCTTACCGTGATTGCATTTACAAATGTCACTAAGCTACATGGTGTGCTTGTTATTGGCTACAATCTTTAGATTGCAAGATTTTGTTATTACCTACAATGTCTCAATCTTTCTGGTATTGCAACCTCACTAATCCGCTATAGTTATTGTTTATGTTTCTACGGAGGCCTAGGGTTTGTACCCTAATCATGCTCTTACCAATGCTTCTGTTGTTTTTTATTAGGGCTCTCTCAATGTTGAGGGCCCTAGGGATAAGCTCATCATAAGAAGTGACACATTACATCTTTAACTAAAAGGATAAATCTATATTGACATTAGCAATGATGATTCTGACTTGTTGCTCCTTAGGAATGGGTCACTTGCTCTTACTATTTCGCTACCTCCATTGTTGTAGGAATTTTTGTGATCAAGTTCAATATTACGATTTTAGGAGTCTTAGGTTGGAAATCATAGTAAAATGAAATTTAATAAGTTTTGGAATTAGTATTTTAAAAGTGTTTTTGGGGTCATTAACTTCAGACTATCTTCTCTTTTGCAGGGGTGGTTGCATGCCAAATTTTTTTGGTGTAAAATATCGGAATTATTAGATTATGTTACGTCTATGAATAAAAATTATTGGAGTGTGAGTTTGATATTTTTTGAAGATCTAAATAGTCAAGTTTGGTAAAGAAAAATCATGTCAGATAATATTAGTCCAGAACAAAATGAAGAGACACTTGATAGATTGTGGGCTAGATTGAAAAGAAAGGGTGATGGGAAATGTTATTGTCCTTGCAATAATTGCAAGGGCTTAAAGACGAGATGACTTTTAATCACAAAGCTGAGAAACATTGTAGGTAGCATGGTCGCATTGAAGGGGGGCATGATTATAGTCTATTGGTAAGTTGTTCATTATATGTGTTTATATTGATTGAATTTGTAAATGTTTATATTGTTTAACATTATATATATATATATATATATAATCACTTGATCATGATCATGGTTTATTTGTGTCTATCATTATTATAAAGGTGGGAGCCTAGGGAAGATGATATGGATTATCATGGCCGGAGAATGTGGTTTGTAAAGGGACAAAACATGGAGCTATGAATATCGAAGATGAGTTAATGATCTATGGAAGAAGATGATCATGCACTAGAAAACACAGTTGAATATGATGGTACGAATACATTGATCCATGCCACATTTAGTGGCAGAGCTGATCATGATGATCAAGATGACTTTGATGATGTTCATGATTTACTGTACTTGACAAGGTATACGAGCCCCTTTATGAAGGCTCTGGAACAACTCTTCTCTCTGTTGTATTGTTGTTGTTGAACTTGAAGGTTATGAATGGTTTATCAAACATAGCAATCTCACGGATGTTAAGGTATGTCATATATGTCATCTTTTCATCTATTTTAATTGTTGTTAGTTCATCACTAGTAAATAAAGGATGAAATATGTACCATTAATATTCTTTATATGAACAAATTATTTTTTGTTGTAGATTGATTGGTGAATTTTTGTTACCACCATCAAATATTTTACCTTGCTCATAGCAAGATTTATGTGCCATTATGAAAGATATCGAAATGGAGTATCAAGCAATAGATGCATGTCCCAATGATCATATTATATATCATAAACAATAGGGATTCGCAACAGAATGCCCGGAATGTCATATCAGTAGATATCGAATAGATCAACTAACAAAAAATGTGTCTCGCAAGGTTCTTCATTATATTCCCATTATTCCACGTATGCAACGATTATTTAGGTGCGAAAGCTTAGCGCAATTGATGGATTACCATGCATGGAATAAAAGTGGAGATGACATTCTTCAAATTCCTACAGATGGTTCTGTATTTAGGGACATGGAGGAGAAATGGCCACACTTTAAAGAAGAACCTCGTAATCTTAGGCTTTCATTGGGAGCGGATGGTGTCAATCCATTTGGAGAGCTGAGATCTATTTACTCAGTGTGGCCTATTTTTTTAATCAACAATAACATTCCTCCATGGATTTCAATAAAGAGGGAGCACATAATGTTGTAAATGATTGTTCGAGGTATTTGTTTACATCAATTTTCTTTAACGTAATAGCATCTTATTTGTCTTATTTGTTGCATAATGATTTATATTTTTTTCATTCAATAGTCATGTACATTAATTTATATATATTGCAGTAAAATGGTTATAATAATTATGTAATGTTTATGTTCATTCAACTAGGTAAGTACCAAGTTAAAGATATGAATGTATATATCGAGCCTCTTATTGGACGAGTTACTAAAGTTATGGAATGGCGTCACTATGTATGAAGTCTCCAAACCAATAGGACAAAGACAATTTCAATTCCATGCAATGCTTGTATGGACAATTCATGATGCCCCAGGGCTAACACATTTTGTGGTATGTTATAACGTTCGACTGCACTTTAACAATATTTAATTTGATGAAGTAGATATCATGAATGTTTTAAAAACAATCTATTCATTATATATATTTATAAAAATTGACATATTTAATCCAATTATATATCATCTTGCGGTCTTCAAACAAAGGGAAAATTTATGTCTAATTTGTGGTCCAAAGATGAAATCTCATCGTTCAACAAGTTTAGGAAAGCAGGTGTTTGATGAGTATAGGCACTTCCTCCATAGAAATCATAAGTATCGAACTACTGAAAAACATCTTTTCAATGGGAAAGAGGAGACTATGTAATACCCCTCCTCTTACTGTTTGGATTTAGTATTTTTCTATGCGTTCATTTGCTACTTGTGACTATGATGGTACTATTATTGTGTGACTTGGTTAGTTAGACTTTTGATGATGCTGTTATTCCATTAGTAGATAGTTGGTGATTATGTTTATGCACTTGAGGAGTTGATTATTTCATTTGACATTGTGGTTGGTTAGATGTTAGTTCATTTTCAGAAGGATATTATGATGCAGTGATTTATTTAGATATGTTATGAGATGAATTGTTAGTTTAAAAAATGTTATTTTATCAGATAGATTATAATTGTTAGAATAGGTGTGATGAAGGACAATATGGCATCACTCCTTCGCGAGTGCCCTGTTATGTTGCAATTCCTTCTCACAATGCAATGCTTTGATGTAATGCTTTGACTTTATATATATATGTATGCACATGTACACGACTTCATTTGTATGCAGGATTGCAGGTACAAGTCTCGATTCCACCTGCTTCGGCAGGACAGGGCGAGCACCAATAACCCAACGGTTAAATGTTGAAACAAAGGTGATGATGAAGTCCTCCCGTTCCATGATGTCAGGTCGTCTCGTTGATTTGGTATTTTTCATTTTTGTAATTGTTGTCATTTGTGGTTTGTGTTTTGTATTTTGTCGTCTTTTGATTAATGTGGTATTTTATAAGTTATGATTAATTGATTGATGTTGATATTTTATAAGTTGTGAATTAGTTAATTAAATGTGGATGATAATTGTGTTTTTTAATGTTGATTTATTTGTATGAAAATATTTAAATGTTTTATTTAATTTTTATAAAATCATGTGTTTCAATTAAATAATAATTAAATATTAAATGTGTTTTAATTATTTTAATCAATTATCTGGTGGAGGATAATTATTAGAATAATTTATTTAAATTAAATAAGTAATGTGATATGCAAGAAAAGTTGCAAAAATGGAAATTAAAGCAATAAAACAAATAAAAGAATAAAAAGATTGTGTGAGCCAATAGGAATGGAGATATGGGAAAAAGCCAGCTTTTAAAGAATTGATTTTCTTTTAATTTTGATTTTTGGGAATTTTTGAAGGATGGACATTATATTTTTATTTAATTATGAATTTTTGGGGAGTTCTCACACACACAGAAGATCAAAAAAGTTTGAAGTTGCTCAAGTCATTGTGGAGGTACTTTGAATCTGAAGAGATTAGTTTTGAATCTTTTGCTATTATCTGAGGAGAGCTTTAGGAAAGAAATTTGTCTACAATCTATTGCTGGTATTGTCTTGGGGAATTCGTTCTGGACTAAGAATTGGAATTGAGTTCGAAGGCATCAGAGTCAAGCAGGCATCTTCAGATTTGCATTGGACTCCAGGTTCCTCTCGTAGTCTTCCTCTCGTACCCTTTCTTTTATTTGTTTGCTTCAGAAAAGAAAAATAAACTTTATTAAAAATGATTTTTGTGAATATGGAAAACTTCTGTTGAACTGAAAACTAGGGCAAGTTATTAGAATGGAAACAAAGAGAATCATAGTTACTATACTGTGCAAATTCTTGTCAAAACAAAAGAAAACTTGATCATCTGAAATTTCCAACTCAACAAAAATAAGATTTTAGGAAAATGATACTTTTGTTGAAAATAATAGATCTGAAAGTTTTGGATGTATATATAAATATATTTTGAGTATGGCTAAATCTATTCATTGTTCTGTATTTTTCTTCTACTCTATTATTTACATTCATCTTCTGTACTTTCACTCAATGTATTAAAATGTATATATATATATATATATCTGTATATATATATTTATTTGGATTTATATTATTAATGAAATGTGCGTCGGCCGTTGGCCGTACGACTGTCAGACGAATCTTAAATTTCTCTAAAATCGAGCTTTTTCTATGTTTTGTTTTGGCCTTAAAATTTCTTTTACCAAAATCGAATTATATCATGTTTTTTTTTGGTGATTTTTATATATATCGAAATGTGTTTGAATAAAAGATTTTTATTAAAAAAATATATATTTTTATTATCTATTGGGCAGGGGAGGGCGAAGGGACGGCCAAGGCCGTACCCTCAGCCTCGCCCCCTGCAGGTAGTACTGCCCACAGCAGTCTTAGACTGCTGCGGCAGTAAGGGCTACGGCCCTTTAAATGTTTTCAATTGTTTTAAAATTTAGTTTTATTTATTTATTTATTTATTTATTATTTATTTTAATATATATATATATATATTTATTGATTTCAATATGTTTTTTTTTTAAATTCTTTTAGAAAAATAATTATAATGTATTTTAATTAGAAGAAAATAAAATAAAATAAAATTATAATTATTTAACATTATTTATTCTAATGAAATTATAATCTTTTTATTTAATATTATTTATTTTAAAGTGGAATTAAGATTATTTAAATTTAAATGTTAATTTATTACATTATGTGGATGTAATTTTATCTTGGATTTTAAGCTTTCAATTTTGTTCATATTTAGGTAAATTCTATATATTTCAAATGGAAATTGTTTAATGATTGTTTTGATTAAATAAAGATGTTAGACAAAATTTAGCCTGTAGTTGTGATTATGGGTTTGATTATGACAATCGTATTGAATAATTATTTTGCGAATGGAATCAACCTTTCCGGTGCAACTTTGCAAAGTGTGATGTGAGTCTCCCTGTTATGTTATATCCTTCTTTATCGCTTGTGTTGGCTAGGTGGGAACCCTATTGTTTTGTAACCCCAGTCCAGAGGCAGGTTTAGTTTTGAAGTTGTCTTCATATTATTTTCATCTTTGGTTTTGAAGCTTAATGATTTATGCTTGGAAGGGTTGAACGTGTTCTTATGATAGTTTGTTATGGGTTGTTGCGAGATGGTTAATGCCTCGTGTATCCATTTTGGTTTTAAGATTTATATGTGCTAGTTCAACCCTTGCCTATTTGAGATATGTTAGGGGTCATAGGGAGAGTGGCCCTTCGTGGGCGCCGGCGCCTTAGGATGAGGAAGGGCTCAGGATAACCCATGAAAGAGTAGGTAAACAAGTGATAACCTAAACAATAGAATTAGGGGGATTGGGTAGTTTAAAAAACACAAGATAATAAAACATTGGATACCTCGGCTATGCATTAGGGCTACCCTAGACTAGTGATAGACTGAGAAGGCCGTGGTCGGCATAGTCATAGTCTCGTCTTCACGAGAGATTATTGGCTCCGCATTAGCTACCCTATGGTGCCGGCGCCTCAGTTAGGAGGAAGGGCCAGGAGATCCATAGATGGGTGACGGCGCCTCAGTTGGAGGAAGGGCCAGGAGAATCCCATGAGAGCTATGTGATGACACTCCCCACTTGACACCCTTGTGCTTTGTTGTTGTTGTCTCTGGATGTTGTTATATTTATGTTGTTTCTGATTTGAGGGCTAGGGGATCCATAGATGGGTGCCGGCGCCTCAGTTGGAGGAAGAGCCAGGGGATCCCATGAGAGCTATGTGATGACCCTCCCCGCTTGACACCCATCTGACTTGTTCTTGTTGCCTATAGAATGGTGTATTGAATGGGTGATTTAGAGTTATTATGGAATCGTGTTCTTTTTATTGGTTCTGATTTATTTGGAAATGTATTTTGGGTGTTGGTTCGGTTCTTCTGGATGTTATCTCTTTATGATGTTTCTTTGAATTCTTGTGAATTTGTTTAATGATCGTAATTGATAGTACTTCATGTTATTGTGATGAGTTTCTTGGTTTAACTTGTCATGTGATCTGTGAACGTTATTGGTTGTTCATCGTATGCTTTGAGTTGTACTTGATTTGTAACATAATGTGGTTGAGTCGGTTTGACATTCATGGTCGGGTTCACTTCCTCGTCACCTCTGAGCACGGGGGGTGAGTTACTTGTAATTCACATGGTTGGGTGGAACGTGCTCCGCACCCGTTGGGTTCCCCATCAGCGTCTTGTCTTCTCAGCTTTTCCGGTTGGAGTTGTACCAGTGATCCTTTGTACTTTATATTTCATTATACTTGTATCAATCCCCATGTTGGGAAAATTCAATGTAATTCTATTATCAGAAGATTGTAATGTAATATTATAACGATGATGTAATAGTTAGGCTCATTTGTAACTCTTTTAGAAGATTTATCATGGGTGTAATTATGCGATGTTTATTATACTCGCATCATGGTTATGGAATGTATCATTGTTTATGGTTGTTATAAATTAAATGGTTATGTTATATTCTTTATCTTTATTTATGTTTAGTGTTGCAAAGTAACCTCGTGTGCCCTAGAGAACTAAGTGTGTTAATGTTATGTAATGTGCTATGTGACTATGGTTAAGTGTTATTACATGTTTAATTTAATTATAAAAAAAAATAAAAAATTATTTGCTTTGTGTGTGTTCTCTGGGGTTTGCACGACGGGCGTTACAACTTGGTATCAGAGCATAGGTTCATACACTGGGCACTATGTGTGCTCACTATGTAACCTTGCGTTTAGTCCCTAGAGTCTAGAGTTTCATTTTTTTTGTTGTGTTTGTTGTGAACCTAAGTTTCTTCCATTAGCCGGTCTTAGGGAAATGGTGCAGGAAACTGATGGGAATGGATAGGACCCTCGGTGTAGTGCGCAATGCACCGATATCCTTCTTATCAGGGATGCACTATGAACCCTTATGTCATTGTGTGATGTGGTTTCCAGTGATGTGAGTTATGTGTGTGGTTTTTGGCGTGATCTCTGCATGTTTGTTGTGTGCTTACTCTTATCTATTTA
Source organism: Sequoia sempervirens (assembly GCA_007258455.2). Lineage (NCBI taxonomy): Eukaryota > Viridiplantae > Streptophyta > Pinopsida > Cupressales > Cupressaceae > Sequoia > Sequoia sempervirens. The sequence goes on along the minus strand of VDFB02049217.1, from coordinate 113,229,650 downwards.
ATGGCTTCCTGGAGTAAGCCATATCCTTGGGGGGGAGGATGTAATACCCCCATGTTACTAATACTTGTATTATTATTTGTTACTCTTATGTGTGAGCTTGATTCTAGTTTCTAATGGTGATTAGTTCACCGTCTTGGTGTGTGAGGATGCCTCTTGTATTTGGGAATCTTATTTCCTTTTTGTTTACCGGCTTCCAGGAGTAAGCCGATTTTATGGGGGGGAGGATGTAATACCCCTCCTCTTACTGTTTGGATTTAGTATTTTTCTATGCGTTCGTTTGCTACTTGTGACTATGATGGTACTATTATTGTGTGACTTGCTTAGTTAAACTTTTGATGATGCTGTTATTCCATTAGTAGACGGTTGGTGATTATGTTTATGCACTTGAGGAGTTGATTATTTCATTTGACATTGTGGTTGGTTAGATGTTAGTTCATTTTCAAAAGGATATTATGATGCAGTGATTTATTTAGATATGTTATGAGATGAATTGTTAGTTTAAAAAATGTTATTTTATCAGATAGATTATAATTGTTAGAATAGGTGTGATGAAGGACAATATGGCATCACTCCTTCGCGAGTGCCCTGTTATGTTGCAATTCCTTCTCACAATGCAATGATTTGATGTAATGCTTTGAATTTATATATATATGTATGCACATGTACACGACTTCGTTTGTATGCAGGATTGCAGGTACAAGTCTCGATTCCACCTGCTTCGGCAGGACAGGGCGAGCACCAATAACCCAACGGTTAAATGTTGAAACAGAGGTGACGATGAAGTCCTCCCGTTCCATGATGTCAGGTCGTCTCATTGATTTGGTATTTTTCATTTTTGTAATTGTTGTCATTTGTGGTTTGTGTTTTGTATTTTGTCGTCTTTTGATTAATGTGGTATTTTATAAGTTATGATTAATTGATTGATGTTGATATTTTATAAGTTGTGAATTAGTTAATTAAATGTGGATGATAATTGTGTTTTTTAATGTTGATTTATTTGTATGAAAATATTTAAATGTTTTATTTAATTTTTATAAAATCATGTGTTTCAATTAAATAATAATTAAATATTAAATGTGTTTTAATTATTTTAATCAATTATCTGGTGGAGGATAATTATTAGAATAATTTATTTAAATTAAATAAGTAATGTGATATGCAAGAAAAGTTGCAAAAATGGAAATTAAAGCAATAAAACAAATAAAAGAATAAAAAGATTGTGTGAGCCAATAGGAATGGAGATATGGGAAAAAGCCAGCTTTTAAAGAATTGATTTTCTTTTAATTTTGATTTTTGGGAATTTTTGAAGGATGGACATTATATTTTTATTTAATTATGAATTTTTGGGGAGTTCTCACACACACAGAAGATCAAAAAAGTTTGAAGTTGCTCAAGTCATTGTGGAGGTACTTTGAATCTGAAGAGATTAGTTTTGAATCTTTTGCTATTATCTGAGGAGAGCTTTAGGAAAGAAATTTGTCTACAATCTGTTGCTGGTATTGTCTTGGGGAATTCGTTCTGGACTAAGAATTGGAATTGAGTTCGAAGGCATCAGAGTCAAGCAGGCATCTTCAGATTTGCATTGGACTCCAGGTTCCTCTCGTAGTCTTCCTCTCGTACCCTTTCTTTTATCTGTTTGCTTCAGAAAAGAAAAATAAACTTTATTAAAAATGATTTTTGTGAATATGGAAAACTTCTGTTGAACTAAAAACTAGGGCAAGTTATTAGAATGGAAACAAAGAGAATCATAGTTACTATACTGTGCAAATTCTTGTCAAAACAAAAGAAAACCTGATCATCTGAAATTTCCAACTCAACAAAAATAAGATTTTAGGAAAATGATACTTTTGTTGAAAATAATAGATCTAAAGTTTTGGATGTATATATAAATATATTTTGAGTATGGCTAAATCTATTCATTGTTCTGTATTTTTCTTCTACTCTATTATTTACATTCATCTTCTGTACTTTCACTCAATGTATTAAAATGTATATATATATATATATATGTATATATATATTTATTTGGATTTATATTATTAATGAAATGTGCGTCGGCCGTCGGCCGTACGACTGTCAGACGAATCTTAAATTGCTCTAAAATCGAGCTTTTTCTGTGTTTTGTTTTGGCCTTAAAATTTCTTTTACCAAAATCGAATTATATCATGTTTTTTTTTGGTGATTTTTATATATATCGAAATGTGTTTGAATAAAAGATTTTTATTAAAAAAATATATATTTTTATTATCTATTGGGCAGGGGAGGGCGAAGGGACGGCCGAGGCCGTACCCTCGGCCTCGCCCCCTGCAAGTAGTACTGCCCACAGCAGTCTTAATGACTGCTGCGCGCAGCAGTCACTAAGACTGCTGCGGCAGTAAGGGCTACGGCCCTTTAAATGTTTTCAATTGTTTTAAAATTTAGTTTTATTTATTTATTTATTTATTTATTATTTATTTTAATATATATATATATATTTATTGATTTCAATATGTTTTTTTTTTAAATTCTTTTAGAAAAATAATTATAATGTATTTTAATTAGAAGAAAATAAAATAAAATAAAATTATAATTATTTAACATTATTTATTCTAATGAAATTATAATCTTTTTATTTAATATTATTTATTTTAAAGTGGAATTAAGATTATTTAAATTTAAATGTTAATTTATTACATTATGTGGATGTAATTTTATCTTGGATTTTAAGCTTTCAATTTTGTTCATATTTAGGTAAATTCTATATATTTCAAATGGAAATTGTTTAATGATTGTTTTGATTAAATAAAGATGTTAGACAAAATTTAGCCTGTAGTTGTGATTATGGGTTTGATTATGATAATCGTATTGAATAATTATTTTGCGAATGGAATCAACCTTTCCGGTGCAACTTTGCAAAGTGTGATGTGAGTCTCCCTGTTATGTTATATCCTTCTTTATCACTTGTGTTGGCTAGGTGGGAACCCTATTGTTTTGTAACCCCAGTCCAGAGGCAGGTTTAGTTTTGAAGTTGTCTTCATATTATTTTCATCTTTGGTTTTGAAGCTTAATGATTTATGCTTGGAAGGGTTGAACGTGTTCTTATGATAGTTTGTTATGGGTTGTTGCGAGATGGTTAATGCCTCGTGTATCCATTTTGGTTTTAAGATTTATATGTGCTAGTTCAACCCTTGCCTATTTGAGATATGTTAGGGGTCATAGGGAGAGTGGCTCTTTGTGGGCGCTGGTGCCTCAGGATGAGGAAGGGCTCAGGATAACCCATGAAAGAGTAGTTAAACAAGTGATAACCTAAACAATAGAATTAGGGTGATTGGGTAGTTTAAAAAACACAAGATAATAAAACATTGGATACCTCGGCTATGCATTAGGGCTACCCTAGACTAGTGATAGACTGAGAAGGCCGTGGTCGGCATAGTCATAGTCTCGTCTTCACGAGAGATTATTGGCTCTGCATTAGCTACCCTATGGTGCCGGCGCCTCAGTTAGGAGGAAGGGCCAGGAGATCCATAGATGGGTGTCGGCGCCTCAGTTGGAGGAAGGGCCAAGAGAATCCCATGAGAGCTATGCGATGAAACTCCCCACTTGACACCCTTGTGCTTTGTTGTTGTTGTCTCTGGATGTTGTTATATTTATGTTGTTTCTGATTTGAGGGCTAGGGGATCCATAGATGGGTGCCGGCGCCTCAGTTGGAGGAAGAGCCAGGGGATCCCATGAGAGCTATGTGATGACCCTCCCCGCTTGACACCCGTCTGACTTGTTCTTGTTGCCTATAGAATGGTGTATTGAATGGGTGATTTAGAGTTATTATGGAATCATGTTCTTTTTATTGGTTCTGATTTATTTGGAAATGTATTTTGGGTGTTGGTTCGGTTCTTCTAGATGTTATCTCTTTATGATGTTTCTTTGAATTCTTGTGAATTTGTTTAATGATCATAATGGATAGTACTTCATGTTATTGTGATGAGTTTCTTGGTTTAACTTGTCATGTGATCTGTGAATGTTATTGGTTGTTCATCGTATGCTTTGAGTTGTACTTGATTTGTAACATAATGTGGTTGAGTCGGTTTGAAATTCATGGTCGGGTTCACTTCCTCGTCACCTCTGAGCACGGGGGGTGAGTTACTTGTAATTCACATGGTTGGGTGGAACGTGCTCCGCACCCGTTGGGTTCCCCATCAGCGTCTTGTCTTCTCAGCTTTTCCGGTTGGAGTTGTACCAGTGATCCTTTGTACTTTATATTTCATTATACTTGTATCAATCCCCATGTTGGGAAAATTCAATGTAATTCTATTATCAGAAGATTGTAATGTAATATTATAACGATGATGTAATAGTTAGGCTCATTTGTAACTCTTTTAGAAGATTTATCATGGGTGTAATTATGTGATGTTTATTATACTCGCATCATGGTTATGGAATGTATCATTGTTTATGGTTGTTATAAATTAAATGGTTATGTTATATTCTTTATCTTTATTTATGTTTAGTGTTGCAAAGTAACCTCGCGTGCCCCAGAGAACTAAGTGTGTTAATGTTATGTAATGTGCTATGTGACTATGGTTAAGTGTTATTACATGTTTAATTTAATTATAAAAAAAAATAAAAAATTATTTGCTTTGTGTGTGTTCTCTGGGGTTTGCACGACGGGCGTTACAGACTACACCAAAACCATGAAGAATGTCACCTCGCCTATGGAAGTTGGAATATAATAGAATTAATCGTCAAGGTTATACATTGGATCAAATTGTTTATCTATCATATATGATATGTTTTGAATTTATATTTTTATATTGTGTTGTGTTTACTGATGTTGTAATTGAAAATGATTTCCGTTGTTAATTTGTTTAACTTATGTGCTTCATGAAGGTCGTCAAGGCATTAATGGTAGAAGCTGAGAATTTGAAAAAGTATCGAAGAATTTAGTAGGTTGCCCTACTATGGCTGACTACAAATTATGCATTTGTTTGATACAATGCATGCTCGGAAAGAATATAGCGAAGCGTTATGGAAAATATTGGATGGAGGCATGATAAAGAAAAAATTGTCAAAATTTGTAGTGACATTCAGGAAGCCAATCATGCAATGAAAAATGTCATTCAATTAAATAGTGATGGAGACCAAATTAATATAAGTGCCCTTCCTTGGTTATTAACAGAGCAGCAAAGAAATGCTATAAAAGAAGTCATACAAAAAATTTGATTTCCCACAGGATTTGCTACGAACATAAACAATATAATAACAAAGAAAGGTGAATTTGGGTCAGGGATGAAAACGCATGATTGGCATACCTTCATTAAGGTAATTATTCTGGTATATTATATACACTTGTATAATGCATGTACTTTTGAGTGTATTGTGTTTACTACTTTTGGAAAAATAATGAAAAGATCATTTTATAATTGTTGCAGTACGTTCTACCTCTATCTCTCCCAGACAACTTTGACAACAATGTGAAGCAAGTTATATATTATCTTGGAAAATGCATGAGGTAAGTAGCGAGATTTGTTCAATTCGCTGTATACATCTTATAATTGCCATTTGTTTTACTTGTTATGTAATATACTGTATATTTTTGTTAAATCTCGTTAATATATTTGCGCCTTGAATCACTTGTAGATGGCTGTCATCTAAAGAAATCCGTAAAGAAGATATAAATTATTGGAAGAGAAAAATTCCTCGTCTAATGTGTGAAATGAAAAAGTGTCTACCTTCAACATTTTTCAATGCACAAGAACACTACCTCATACACCAAGTTGAGGAGATTGAATTGTGTGGACCTATACACACAAGGTTAATGTGGATGGTTGAGAGGCACTTGAAATTTTTGAAGGATTTGGTTAGAAAAAGACCACATCTTGAGGGTTTTATGGTGGAGGGATATATGGTATACCAAACCATGGTGTACATTACTGAATATCTTCCTAAGTTTGCGTAAAGATCATGTAGATCACATTTGGGATCCCAACTCCATTAACAAATTCAAAGGGGTACCTATTGGGGAAAGGTAGATTGAGGAAAGTGAAATTAATTATAGATGGTCATGGAGATTAATTGGAATGCATTTTACATATGGTTTTATGTATGTTGTACTATTTAATTTTAATCTTCAATATACATGATTATAAATTAAGGTTATTATCTTGTGGTATTTAACTAATTATACATCGTTTGTGAATTTCAATTTATTTTTGGTATAGTTGGTCGAGAGTGGGATGCACTACATTTGTATGTCTATGTAATCTTGATTGGATGGCCGATATAGTTGAATGATGTCAACAATGCGGTCGTATTAACATGGGGAAGTGTGGCCTCATTGGTTAAAAAGCTCATCGTAATGGAAATTCCAATGTTACACAAGGGAAATTGATTTATATGGTTTAAGAGATAAACAAGTGCATTATAAATATATTAATCACTTATATTATTTAATTATTTTCAAGTATATTGATGTATATATATCTTGAGATTTTTCTTTGCATACATTCGGCCAAGAATAAATATGTTTATCAACTGACAATATTGCAATAATTTTTACATGTTTGACATATTGCAGGTGAAACACCACAAGGCTATGTGCTGCAATGGTTGTAAATTTCAAATCAAAATGTTGGATGACATGAAGAAATCTTGTGATTCTGGTATAACTATAGTCTTTTAGGTGACTAATGTTTCATCTAGAAGTGACATACATCCATAAGTCTCAAAAAATTGATACTATGGGATTTTGGATGATATACTTGAGTGTGACTTTAAGTCCTTCAGATTAATTTTGTTCTTCATCCTATGGTACAGGCTACGATTGAATGAAAATGATCCTGAGAGAACTGTTATTGAACATGATAATGGATTTACCATGGTTAATATAAGGTTGATCGAGCGAGCTGGAAATGAGCCCTATGTTCTTCCAAGCCAATGTGAGCAGGTATTTTACTCAGAGGTTCCAGGTAAACTAGGTTGGTCATTTGTTGTTAGACATGATCTAAGAGGAAGGCTGGTAAAGTATAATGTGGTGGAAAAAGAAGATACCGAAGAACTAGAAGATGATGTAGACGATGATCAGGATCAGTGGTTAGTTGATGATGTCCCTAACGAAGATGTCGAAGAGGAGGAACTAGATGATGATGATGTAGGAGTTAATGTTCATGAAGATGGCATCCGTGTGGATGATGAAATTATTAAAACTGATATCGATGACAATGATGATGATATGACCAATCCTTACAATGTCAAATTTGGATCAAATGATACAGACAAAGAGTTGGATGAAGAAGAAGATCAATGACATTGAAATGTATAAGTTATGCGATTATATTATCTATTTGATATTAATTTCTTGATAGAATTATATTTGACTTATGTGGTTACATAATTAATTCATGATGTTTTTAATTTTTATGCCATTACATAATTAATTTAATGATTTACTTTTAATGTTTGAAAGGTTAAAAATTAAAACATTTCAATAGTGATATCAACAACCTTGAAATTAGTGTGTTTTATGTTTCATGTGATCATAAAAGATTAAAGTAGGTTAGGAGTGGTTGTTCAATGATTTGTAGCGATAATATGTTGGTTCTTTTACAGTAACGAGGTTGTCTTCACAATATACCTATGGAATTACTTAGTCCCAATTGAAGGTAGCTTGAAGGACTTGGACCAACTGACGAGGAATTTAAAAGCCTCGTACACTTCGGGCTTTGCAAGACCTAGGAGGGTGATCCCTTAATGTGTTTACAACCTCTGCACCATTATTATAAACAACATTAACAATAGAAGATGATCTCACTTAATAGCTCAACACGATAAGATAATATCAACTAGAACTGGTTGTTCATAGACAATATCAACTATCTGGAGCATGAGATAACTAAACACAATCCATTGTATAAGATAGTTAATGATTTGTAATTTGTAGCAAGCTCCAGGCAAAGACAAACAAATACTGAACTACACGAATAATTACAACTTAGATCAGTGCCATATATCCATTGCAGGAGTCAAATTCATAAGCACCTAGAGGTTTATAACATATTTAATACATCACATATAATATCCCTAACAATATTGCATTACAATTTCATCAGTATGTATTCTAACCCAGGACTACTTATCAAATGCTTATACAACACATATCTGCCTATAATCCCATTCAAGCATTTTGATTAATTCCTTGAATTAAAGCTAAAATAGAATCATACACACCAAAATAGTGAGATGGATAAAACAACCCTTAGTTATTTCATTGAAAGTTCAGATATGCATTGGTGCAAGAGCACCTAAAAAAACAATAGGCAGTTTCTTAGGTAAAGAAGAAACCTGGAGGGTTAATTTTTTTTTTGTTTTCATAAGGTCATGTAGACCATTTAGTGTTGATCTTAGGGATGTTTTTTATTTGTTGGAAAGATGTTGACAAGAGTTAAATAGGTTTTTTCGCTAGGTTGCCAACCTTGTCAAAAGGTTAGAAAACACAGTGGGTTTTATAATTTTTGTTTTAGGTCATCTAAAAGGCTCGACCGAAGTAGCTCAACTATTTTGTGAGCCTATCTAAGGGATGACTCAACCCTGGAGTAGGGTTGGAAGCAATAAAGTTTTGGTGAAATCTTGTGTGAATGAAAGAAACAGCGTTTTGAGTTATAATTTCTGAATTATTGTATCTTGTTAGACCTTTTATGGATTAGTTTGCTATTGTTTTGATTTTTACAATGTAGTTTTTGTTATCTTCAAGCTTCGTGTAGGATTAGAAAGCTTCTTTTTTGAACTTGTAAGCATTTGTTGTAAATAGTTCATCTCTGCTCAAATTCTGGTCTGAACCAGATTATTTTTAGGAAATGTGGTGCTAGAGCACTTTTCCACCATACAAATAGTACGACCCTTTGGAAATAGTGCCTAGAAACCATGCTTGTATATATGTTAGTTGGTAGGTTTTTTTTGTGTCCAGGGAATGCTAGCAAAGTCATGCCCTAGGCGAGCCAGGCAGGGTCCGGCTAGGGAAGACAATGAGAAAAAGCCTCATATCTTGCAGGGGTATTAAGATTTTGGAGAAATTATTTTTTGTGAATTTTTTTGAGGGTCTTGGAAATTATTGGTAGTCATGAGGAAGCTCTATCAAGTCGTTTGGAGGGAGAACTTTTTGACAGTCTGAAAATAGCCTTGAAAAGCTTAAAAACCCTAGGGTTTTGACCATTTTTGTGTGTGGACAGTGTACGGGCTATGCAGGCTTGAAACCCTAAAAATCCTTGAGGTGTAGGCATGAGAAACACAAACCCTAAACAAAGAACCTAGGTCCTTTGGTGGGTTTAGAATAAAATTGCATTTTATCTCTGTTGAGAGGCCTAATTGAGGCTCTAAGCTTGTAGCCTTTTCAAACCCTAGGAGGGGATTTTGTGAAAGCGATGGTTAGTTGGAGTCTTGTGATGGAACATGAACCCTAGTTTGATCATCTTGAAGCTATTACAATGTCTACACACCCCTGCAAGAATCAAGTTAAGTGTTGAGAGAAATTGGCCTTTAGGAAGATTAAGGGTCAATGGAGAGTATGTGGTGAAGCACCAAGGTTGACTTGGTAGAAGGAAAGCATGGTGATAGTGGGGTTGGACAATAGAAGCAGTGGCACCTAAGCCTAAGGCAGGACCACTAGGACAAGGTGGAAGAGACACCTAGGAGTTCTTAGGAGCAAGGACTCAGAGCATGGGGAAGTGAGTGCCTCATCCAACCCCATCCTATCAAATTGGTATCAGAGCAAGTGAAAGATTTGGGAAGCATTTTATATGTCAGAGGTTGAGTCTAGTGATTCTTCCATCATGGTGACCAATGCAGAACTGGCTAAGATGGTTGAAGAGCAGGAAGAAGACAATAAACAATTGAGGGAAAGAATAGCCCAACTTGAGCAAGCAGTGAGGAGTGCACAGTTTGAGGGAAGGATACCAAAAGAGAAAGAGGTTGTAGAGGAAGATAAGACCCCTGAACCTAACCCTGTTTTGAAGGAGGAGCCTTTCTTGAAGGCATTGAAAGCTTTGAGTGGGAAAGCACTTGAAGGTATACCAATTTTTAGTGGAAAGATGGAAGCTGACCTAGTCATGGATTGGATAGAAGGCATGGAAAATTATTTTGAGTGTGATGGAGTCACTGAAGCACAGAAGGTGAAGGTTGCTAAGTCAAGATTGAGAAGATCAGCCTTGACATGGTGGAAGTTCATTCAGACAAAGAGGGAAAAAGAAGGCAAACATTGCATATCAACTTGGAAAGGAATGGTTGCTAAGGTGAAGGAAGCCTACATGCCAGATGACTATGAGATTCAATTGCACAAGAAGAGGCAAAGTCTAAGGCAGAAAGACCAAGATGTAAACACTTACACTGAGGAGTTTCAAAAACTTTGCATGAGATCTAATGTGACAGAGGATGAGAGTCTCAAGGTGGATAGGTACCTTAATGGCTTGAAATGGAACATTCAAGAGGAGATGGCTCTACTAAGTCCCAAGACAGTACACCAATCTTATCAGTTGGCTAACAAGATTGAGGAAAGGAACAAGAGGAAGGAAGATCAAGCTTCTAAGGGTAGAGGCAAAGGTAGGGATCAAAGAGATCAAAGAGGACAGTGTGGTGGCTACCAAGGTAGAGGCAATGACCAAGGAAATCAAGGAGAATCTAAACTCACTGAGCATGGAGGTGAAACATCTTCCAAAGGAGGATACAACAGGAGTAGAGGACCTCAAGGAGGTTCAAACAGAGGAAGAGGAGTAGGCAGGAGCAATTCTTATTTTACAAACATGAAGTGTTATCATTGTAATCAAATAGGTCACCCTACTTATAGGTGCCCAGAGAAAGCTTCCTCATCAAGCAATGAAAAGAGAGTGGCTTATGCAAAAGAGGACACCATGAGTCCCAAAGCATCTGAGATCAGTCATATATAATTTGAGGTAGGAGAGAATCTGATGTTTAACAGAGTTCTGATCAGACAACTAGTCAAGGAGGAACCAAAACAGAGAAGAGCTCTTTTTAGAGTAAGGTGAAAAATACTTGGTAAAGTATGCAAGGTTATAGTAGACTCAGGTTCAACAGACAATATAATCTCAGAGGAGGCAGTAGAAAAACTAAAATTGGAAAGGCTACCCCATACTAACCCCTACAAGGTCACATGGTTGAACAAAGGGCAGAGTATTTTAGTAAATGAGAAAGTAACAATGGAGTTTTCCATTGGAGGATATAAAGATAAGTTAGTTTGTGATGTATTACCCATGGATGCATGCCATCTACTACTGGGCAGACCATGGAAATATGACAGGAGTGCTATCTATGATGGGAAGGAGAATGCCATTTCATTCAAAAAGGATGGAAGAACCTTCAAGCTGCAGTCACTGTCAGAAGAAGAAGAGGGACAGTCAAAGGCACCAAACATCATGTTGAGCAGTGGAAAAGAGTTCCTTAAGAACCTACATCAAGGGGATGAAGGATATGTGGTTATGATACAACCTAAAGAGGAAGCTAAGGCTGAAAAGATAGTCCTATTGGAAGCAGTCCAAAAGTTGCTTGATAGGTACAAGAGTATTGTTAGTGATGGTACACCTGCAACTTTACCACCAAGGAGAGCCATAAGTCATCAAATTGACTTCATACTTGGAGCCTCATTGCCTAACAAAGCAGCATACAAACTTACACCAGAGCAGAACCTAGAGGTAGCTAGGCAAGTGCAAGAATTATTGGATCAAGGATTGATTCAAAAGAGCATCAACCCATGTGCAGTGCCAGTGGTTTTAGCAACCAAGAAAGGAGGTAAGTGGAGGTTATGTACTGATTCTAGAGCAATAAATAGAATCACAATCAAATATAGATTCCCTATCCCTAGGATTGAAGACTTAATGGATTGTCTAGGAGGAGCACAATACTTCACTAAGTTGGATCTCAAGAGTGGTTAACATTAGATCAAAATTAAGGATGGTGATGAGTGGAAGACATATTTTAAGACAAATGATGGGTTATATGAGTGGAAAGTGATGCCATTTGGCCTCTCAAATTCCCCTAGCACATTCATGAGACTCGTGAATGAAGTGCTTAAGGATTTCACAAGGATATTTATGGTAGTGTATCTTGATGATATACTCATCTTTAGCAAGACAACAAAATAACACTTGAAGCATGTTGAGATGGTTCTTAGAAGGTTGCAAGAGGAGAAGTTGGCAATCGATCTTGAGAAGTGTGAGTTCTTCAAGCAAGAGCTTGTCTACTTGGGTTTTGTAGTGTCCAAAGGCTCATTAAAGATGGATCCAAGCAAGGTGGAAGCCATCTTAAACTAGCCTACACCAACCACAGGGACAGAGGTAAGGATTTTTCATGGATTGGCTCAATTCTATAGAAAATTCATAAGGAACTTTAGTGGCATATGTGCACCAGTTCTAGACACAATCAAGGGTGGTTTGAAAACTAAGTTTGTGTGGACACAAGAAGCTAAGAAAGGGTTTGAGAAACTGAAACAAGAAGTGGCAACTCAACCAATTCTCCTATTACCTAGCTTTGAAAAGTTGTTCACCATTGAATGTGATGCAAGTGGAGTGGTAGTAGGAGAAGTGCTAAGTCAAGAGGGCAAGCCTATAGCCTTCTTTAGTGAGAAGCTCAATGAAGCTAAGAAGAAATATTCAACCTATGACTTAGAACTTTATGCTTTGGTTCAGTCACTTAGGAAATGGAGGCATTACCTTCTACCCAAGGATTTTGTAGTTTTTATTGACAATCAAGCACTTAGTTTTATCAACACTCAAGAGAAGTTGAGTAATAGGCATATGAAATGGATGGAATACATCCAAGCTTTTACTTTTACCATCAAGCACAAGAAAGGACAAATGAACAAGGTGGTAGATGCATTAAGCAGAATGTTGTTGACAGTGCAAGAGATACAACTCAAGAGCATTGGCATAGAGAGTTTCAAGGATCTATATGGAGAGGATGAAGATTTTTCAGAGGCCTATAAGGTATGTTCTAGAACCATTTCCATAGCCAAAATTTTGAGTATACCTTGCAAAGTGGGTTGTTGTTTAAGGGAAATCAATTATGTGTTCCAAGAGGGTCAATGAGGGAAAATTTGATTCAGGAAAAGCATAATGGCAGTCTTAGTGGGAATTTTGGCATCAATAAGACCTTAGAGCTAGTACAAAGATTCTATTATTGGCCTAAGTTGGCAAGAGATGTTAGAAGGTATGTGGAACAGTGTGTTGTGTGCATGAAAGCTAAGGGAGGAGCTAGCAATGCTGGTTTATATCAACCCCTGCCCATTCCTAACAAACCATGGGAGTGTGTGAGCATGGATTTTGTGGTAGGTCTTCCTAAGACCAAGACTGGTTTTGATAGTGTTTATGTTGTGGTAGACAAATTTAGCAAGATGAATCATTTTATTCCCTACAAAACTACTCATGATGCTAGCTACATAGCTCATCTTTTCTTCAAAGAAGTTGTTAGGATCCATGGGCTACCTTTGAGCATTGTTTCTGAAAGAGATGTCAAGTTCATGAGTCACTTTTGGAAGACTCTATGGAGCAGATTGGGTACAAATCTTTCTTTTGGATCAGCTTACCATCCTCAGACTGATGATCAAATAGAGGTGGTTAACAAAGTGTTAGGTAATCTTTTAAGGTGTCTAACCAAGGAGTATGGACAGACATGGGATATGATTATCTCTCAAGCTGAGTATGCTTACAATGATAGTGTGAATATAACTATAGGGAAGAGTCCTTTTGAAGTTGTGTATGGAATGCACCCAAGAGGAATTTGTGAGCTCAGAGACCTTGGATCTATGGAGCATAGGAGTGGACATGCAGAAGAATTCAGTCAAACCATGAAGGAGATTCAGGAGCAGGTCAAGAGGACAGTCACTGAGGTTACACAAAAAGTGAAGGAGAAGGCAGATATGTCAAGGAAAGATGTGCAATTTCAAGTAGGGGACTATGTCATGGTCCACCTTAACAAGTCAAGGTTGCAGAAGGGAATGTCAACCAAGTTGCAGATGAAGAGAGTGGGTCCCTATAAGATATTGGCCAAGTATGGCAAGAATGCATACAAGGTGGAGTTACCTACTGATCTAGGAATCTCACCAGTTTTCAACATTGCTGATTTGATCAATTATAAGGGAACAATCAAAGATGAGGTTCAGAACAGTCAGGAGATCTTCAAGGACATCAGTAATGTACCCCTACCTAATCAAGAGAAGCCTCAGGTAGAGCAGATCTTGGAGTCAAGAGTGCAAAAGTCTACAAGGAACAAGATGTACATGGAGCACCTTATCAAGTGGAAGAACAAGCCTGAATCAGAAGCTACATGGGTACCAGGAGATTAGTTTAGAAAGCTTGGCATTGACCTGTCATTGATTTCTCCTTCCAACCCTTAGTGTTTCAGCTGAGAGGGGGAGAATGGTGCAGGAGCACCTAAGGAACAACAGGCAGTTTCTTAGGTAAAGAAGAAACCTGGAGGGTTAAATTTTATTTTGTTTTCATAAGGTCATGTAGACCATTTAGTGTTGATCTTAGGGATGTTTTTGATTTGTTGGAAAGAGGTTTACAAGAGTTAAATAGGTTTTGAACATCATTTTGGCTCGGTTGCCAACCTTGTCAAAAGGTTAGAAAACATAGTGGGTTTTATAATTTTTGTTTTAGGTCATCTAAAAGGCTCGACCCAAGTAGCTCAAATATTTTGGGAGCCTATTTAAGGGATGACTCGACCCTGGAGTAGGGTTGGAAGCAATAAAGTTTTGGTGAAATCTTGTGTGAATGAAAGAAACAGCGTTCTGAGTTATAATTTCTGAATTATTGTATCTTGTTAGACCTTTTATGGATTAGTTTGATATTGTTTTGATTTGTAAAATGTAGTTTTGGTTGTCTTCAAGCTTCGTGTAGGATTAGAAAGCTTATTTGTTGAGCTTGTAAGCATTTGTTGTAAATAGTTCATCTTTGCTCAAATTCTGGTCTGAACCAGACTATTTTTAGGAAATGTGGTGCTAGAGCACTTTTCCACTATACAAACCGTACAAACCTTTGGAAACAGTTCCTAGACACCATGATTGTATATATGTTAGTTGTTAGGTTTTTTTTGTGTACAGGGAATGCTAGCAAAGTCATGCCCTAGGCGAGCCAGGCAGGGTCCGGCTAGGGAAGACAGTGAGAAAAAGCCTCATATCTTGCAGGGGTATAAAGATTTTGTAGAAAAAAATTTTTGTGAATTTTTTTGAGGGTCTTGGAAATGCTTGGTAGTCAGGAGGAAGCTCTATCATGTCGTTTGGAGGGAGAACTTTTTGACAGTCTGAAAACAGCCTTGAAAAGCTTAAAAACCCTAGGGTTTTGACCATTTTTGTGTGTGGACAGTGTACGGGCTGTGCAGGCTTGAAACCCTAAAAATCCTTGAGGTGTAGGCATGAGAAACACAAACCCTAAACAAAGAACCTAGGTCCTTTGGTTGGTTTAGAAGAAAATTGCATTTTATCTCTGATGAGAGGCCTAATTGAGGCTCTAGGCTTGTAGCCTTTTCAAACCCTAGGAGGGGATTTTGTGAAAGTGATGGTTAGTTGGAGTCTTGTGATGGAACAAGAACCCTAGTTTGATCATCTTGAAGCTCTTACAATGTCTACACACCCCTGCAAGAATCAAGTTAAGTGTTGAGAGAAATTGGCCTTTAGGAAGATTAAGGGTCAATGGAGAGTATGTGGTGAAGCACCAAGGTTGACTTGGTAGAAGGAAAGCATGGTGATAGTGGGGTTGGACAATAGAAGCAGTGGCACCTAAACCTAAGGCAGGACCACTAGGACAAGCTGGAAGAGACACCTAAGAGTTCTTAGGAGCAAGGACTCAGAGCATGGGGCGGTGAGTACCTCATCCAACCCCATCCTATCATGCATGTACAATGGAGAGACATGAGCTCAAATTTTTAGTTCAACTCAAATGCTAGTACTATTATACAACATTAAATCTCTATGAACTCAAACCTATTAAATAATGACTCAAAACCTAAATTACATTTCTCTAAAACCATGAGACTTTACAATTCGCTCTACAACTTCACCTAGACTCGACAAAAATTATCTAACTTGCTAACCCATACTTCTGGCCTTGAAATCCTTCTTTTATAAAATGAAGGAGGAAACAAGCATCGGGCCAGAAAGTACACCTATCACTAGTCAATTGGAGCACCTGGTGATATTCCAAAATTTGTTACAACAGTCACCACCTTGAAAAATATTCTTGTTCAAACATTGTTACAACAACAATCATCCTAGAGCATATTCTCGTTCATGATGTCGGCGAAGGAAGGTTGATGCAATAACAAAAAACTACACCAAGAAAGTCATCCATACAAAACTGGAAACGTTGTAACTACAACATCTAATTTTCCACCTATCGGTAGCCCACTCTTTTTACTCATCATCATTCAAATACTTAGCCACCCACCTCTGGTATTCTTCGTCAGTTGGCCAGTCAAAATTAATCACCTCTTTTACCTTTGTACTATAAGGTAAATACTTTACCGCTACTTGATTAGCATCTCTTTCAAAAGATTCCAAAAATGAGCCAGTACCAATAATCTTATCCATACAATTTACCAACAAATCATAATCTGAGTCATCACAAATTATTTTAATTTTATTATTGATGAATTTACTTGCTTGATCCTGCCATTATTGGACTATTCTGATTCCCCCCTGCTCATCAGTTATATCAGGTAACAGTGTGTTTCCCCAATCATTGAAGTTCTTTACCAATTCCCTAATCTTCCTACTTAGATCATCTGGTAAGGTCTGAAAACCTTGCAATGATTTAACTAATATATAAGTAGGCTTCAATGATTGGAGCCTATTATTTACATCAAACATTGAGGCTTTATTCATAACATCTAGATTATTTTCCCTAGGGATCCAATTTTGAATTATTGGAATCACTATCCCCTGATCCCTATCAATATTCTTTATTGCTTCAAATAGCAAAGAATACAAAGAATGTATAGAGGGCAGTTTATTATCCACCTTTTCAATTAAATGCTCCAAAACAATAGTAACAATTTCTTTATCTTTTGAAAGAAAACCCTCCTCTTTTACCCTTAGTGATGTCTGTAATTGATCAATTTTCTGCATGAGCTGCCTCTTTGTTGGATCAACAGAGCACTCTGTTTCTTCATCAACTTGTTCTAGAGGAGGGGTACGAGCAGGATTTTGAATGGGAGACCCTGGTGTAGAAACATTTGGAGAAGCAGAGGTATTGACCTGCTGTGGGAGGTGTTGTGCTGGTTCTGGAGCATTGGATGTTTCCACCAGTATGTCTATAATTGAACCTTCTACTTTAGTTTGCAGCTCAACATTCCTCTGTTGCATTTTACTATATTCTTCAATTAAAATGTTATACTTCTCCATTAGGCTCTTTCTTTCAGCCTCCTCCCTTTCAGTAGTCTTTTGGGACAACTTGGCCACATTCATAGTTAAACTAGTGGCTTCGGTTGTAGTATCTGAAGCCCTCTTTATTATTAATCCTCCTTTGAAATTTGGATTAATATCAGTAATGCATGGCTTTCTTCCTTGTGGAGCCAATGCCCAAATTGCCAAGGTCTCATATTCTTCATTGAAGGCAGAGTTTTGTAATGCTACCTTAACTTCTTCAGAATCCTGAAAAGGATTCTTGGACTTTATAATGGCATTGAAAGCCACTGCATCTGTGATGTCCCATTTAGGAAAAATCAAAACACCAACCTGATTCACTAGTTGTCTTCCTTCTTCAGGAGTGATGTTTTGAACTCTTCCGTTTAGCTTTCACTTTTTCATCATTCTCCTGATCTGACCTGTTAGGCCTTAGTTCTCTTCTCTCCTTGCATTTATTTTGATATTCCTCAAATTTCATCCTTCATGCCAATTGCAAGAATACAAGAGTCTTTATAAATGCATTGTCATCTAAGAACTCCTTGCAAGCCTCCATTCTTGCATCCTGCACACTCTTACCCTTCATATCCAAATCGGATAGAACCAATTCAGCTGACCTAGGAGGGGACGGCATACCAACCTACATGTCTTGATCAGTAACAATAATTTCATCTGTGAGATCCTCAGGTACATGATCAGTTCTTTGCCTCTTAGGGCTTGGCTCAGGTGGTGGTGATGGGGGACTGCGCTGTGGTGAATATTTTAATTCAATGATTTTGACAGCCCCGTGCACTTTGAATTTTGGGCCTTGGTGAAGGCCCTTCATTATTTTCTTCCCTTTTTTATCTACTTCTTCCTCATCACGGCTCCTTTTTCCTCCTATAGATGGGGCGCTACGTAGGATGACATCTTGACCTTGTTTCAATTGGCATATCACTTTGTCCTTGCATATCCGGACTTAGCCTTAAATTTATCTTTTTGGTTGTCAAGGTCTCCATTATCTCCTTGAAATTCTTCATTAAAAAATCAATTCTCTTGTGGTATGGAGTGAATTCCATCAATGGATCATACTTCAGATCCATTTCATGCACAATATCCAGTAGCTTACTATAAGCTATCCACTTTTTCTTGTTCAATTCCTATCTATTTAAATCAAATTCATTCCTGATCAGGTCCTCAAGGGAAATTGAACTCATGTGCAAATTTTCCACCTTTTATTCTTTGTTTGAAAAGAGAAAAGAAACCTTCAAGATCATGTTGTCGCCTTGGACCAAATCTCAAATGGTAATCAACAAAGAATTTGTCAAAATGTGTCCAACCTCCCTTTGAAAATGTAAAGTCAGACACTACTGTATAATTAGTGAATAATGTTCCCTTCCCCTTTCCAGATAGGTTATCTTCATGAATATACCCCATCTGCCACATAACTTCTACAAACCCTAGTCTTAGTGGCACATTGTATGGTAGTATGTGAGGGGTTACTTGAAATCCATATATTCTTAGGACAATGTTGACTAGATATGGGATAATGTCACCCTAGTTATATAAAACCCTCAATTTTGGTTTCCTCTCCTTCGGCCCAAGGAAATCATGCAATTCCTCAGGGATCCTAGGTACATTTACCATCAATCTAACCCTCAATCTTGTAGCAAAACAATTATCAAATTGCACACAACTAGTGCTTTCCTTATTACAGGACAAATTTGCAGCCCATATCTATATTGGCAATCTTTCTCCATTAACTGATTGTCTCAAGTTCATCTTTTCAGCAAAGAAATCAACATTCCTAAACAAGAACATATGCATCAACATGGAATATCAAAATAATTGAGTACCAGTATCACCATTTTGTAGCTTCAACAGTCCTTCATCTATCCTCTCCACCAAAAAAGAAGCAAAGTCATATGTTATAAAGAAGTTAGGGTGTTGTATTTGCACCCCCATGAACATGTATGCAATTGACATTACTGCACCAGGGTTGAAACCCAAAATCTGACATAGTGAATAGAAAGTAGCCAGGAAAGGCTTTGCAAAACAATTCAATCTGAAGGGTTCCTGGTCACTAGGCCTGATGTGAAATTGTGAATCCCCTGCCTTAACTAGATGAGGTGGAAGCAGCTTAACCCTAAAAAGAGATTTCAATTTTCTATACTCCTGCTTCATTTCTTCAAGATTAATAGGAACCAAGTCATCACTTGGCTAACTCAAATCAAAGTCTGTTGGATAACATCTTTGTTAATTTCTAATAGAACCCCTCCATCATTATCTCCGATGACCCGTGTGATAGGGTCATATCTTTTGGCCACTGCTCTAAGTAAGTCCACATCAGGGAACACATTTGGAACAACCAGCTTTCCCATGTCGTACATCCATCCATTTGAAAAAGGATGAGGCAAATTCCTCTGTCCATACCATAATCTGAACATTTCTAAGCCTGTGAGTGGAACCCTAGCATCAGCAATGTTGGAATTATTACACACCAACTCGTCCCCTAGGATTTTTCCTCACATCAACATCAAACCTTTCCTTCTTTCATTTTTTTATAATGGAAATTGATCTAGGAAATCATCGTACAAGTTTCTTTTCAAATACTCAATGTGGCCATAGTGCTGCTTGGTTGGTGCCATTTTAGACAAACTAGGGCCTCACTACAATGTTACACTTCAAGTGGCTATGACTAAGCAGAGATAGGAAATTACAGAGTAAAAATACCACAATTCCTCACAATTTATAATTAAACAATAGCCCAAAAAAATATTTTAATGAACTCAGTGACAAGCATAGCAGACCCCC
This sequence comes from Sequoia sempervirens, assembly GCA_007258455.2. Classification (NCBI taxonomy): domain Eukaryota; kingdom Viridiplantae; phylum Streptophyta; class Pinopsida; order Cupressales; family Cupressaceae; genus Sequoia; species Sequoia sempervirens. Next base: position 113,209,483 of record VDFB02049217.1, on the reverse strand, counting down.
CCTTTCCCAAATTTAGGTGCAGAATGACTGGGAAACAAAGAAAATTAACTTACGGCTTTTTTAGCACAAACTCCAATTTCTGGCAACAGCTGCTCACAATTTCACCTTTGGCTCTGAAACTTTTTTCATGAAGTACTTGGATGCTTTGTGATACAAATGAGATGAGTAAATTGATTTTATGTCAATCAAATTCCGCTAGTGGATGTCTCATCTACCATTAAAGCTCACTCGTGGGCTACACAAATGGCTCCAATCATAATTTGATACATATTTAAATTTGAGTTGTTGATCCTTCAGTTTGATCAAATCATCGACGACAATCTTCAAAATAGGCTGACATAATCACCAACACAGCAATAAAGGGGCCCACTATGTCATATGTTGTGAAGGAATGCTACGTGGCGGTTGCCTGCGATATCGCAATCCTTTGATTTATCATCGCGGGATGACGGGCACCGTCGATCTTTTTACCATAAATCCTGCTGCTTCAAAAATGGTCGTCATCCTTTCCTTTAACTATCGATCTAATTTTCCCTTAAAATCATAACATCTGCGTTGAAATAAAACACGTGCATCTTACAAGTGCATTAGTAATCCGCCCCGTAATACATTTAAAACTGGGGAATACTTTTTTCACTCCTTAGGCTTCATTGGATGAGACACGTGGCAGGCACCCGTGACATCGCAATCCCAAAATTCCTAATCATGGGATGGCGGGCACCGTCAATCTTGAACAGACAGCTCATCAATGGTCACGCAAATTTCATCATTTAGGAAGGGTATGTGGCACCCGCCCGTGATATCGTGATCCTTGTAATTCCTGATAGTGGAATAGCGGGCGTCGTTGATCTCATCCCTTTAACACAACTGCCAGCCATGTCATTAACTTTCGAGCAACTTTTCCAGCAAGATTATAACATATCCGCCGATTTAGAACATGTGCGTCTCGAGAACACTTTAGTAATCCACCCCTTAATACATTTAAAGCCAGCTAGTGTTTCCTTTACTCTTTAGGCTTCATCGGATGAGACACGTGGCGCCCACCCATGATTTCACAATCAACCCAAGCACCATCGCGGGATGGCGGGGAACGACTCAGATCAAATGGTAGTTGGTCAGCGATAGCTCAAATTTGATCCCTCGGATAGGACACGTGATTTCATGATCCTTCAATTCTCGATCACAGGATGGCGGGCACCATTGATATCTACAGGAAATAGATCAACAGCAACACTAAATCAACCCTTGCAAAATAAAACATTCATTAAAAGGAGAAGTGGGCATTACTAGGTGGACGACAAATAAAAAAATTATATTTATAGAAGAAAAATAAAATAAATTTACAATTTGTTTTATAATTTTACTTTTAACTTTAAATGTATGTTCACTCATTAAGTTGTATTTTTTTACAATCACATTTTTATTTTAGATGTTTGTTTATAAAATATAAAGATGCATTAAAAATATATTAGAAATATTTTTCTTTATATTATACCACTTCATAACATTAAATTAACATAGAATAATTTCACAATATCCTTAACTAATCAAGAAAAATTAATCATTACTATGCAACATTATTCTCACATCAAACTATGAATAAACATTGAAAACGCTGCTTTTTAATATTATAGCATTCATAGCAAACCTTTTATACACAATGTAAAGTTAATTATAAAAAACATATAAAATTATTTATAAGCAGCTTAAATTTTTTAACAATTTAATAAAATATAATTTAATATAATTAAGAAAAATTAAATAAGAATTATAGATAAATTTATGAAATATTGATTTACTTATCAAGAAAAAATCAATGATAAATTTACTTATTATAGATAAAGTTACTTACCAATCTATTTTAACCATCAAGAAAAAATTAATCATTAGTGATTGCAACATTATTGGCACATCTTTTAAACTGACAAATAAATATTGAAAACACATTTATTTTTTATGTTATAACATTCATAGCAAACCTTTTATACCTGATGTCAGTTAAGCTGTAAATTGTATAGAGTTTAAGATTTTCTATATCTCTCATATATCAACATAGAGTAAATTTGAAAATGTTACTGATTATATAATTTCCAAAAAAATGAAGATTTATAGAAGATGATTTTTATTAAAGTGATAGAATCTAATCCCAATACTAACATTAATTATAAGTCTAACCATAACCCCAACCCTAAAACTAACACTAATTAACTTCAAACCTAACTCTAATTTTATATCCAACCCTAAAAATAACTATGATTCTAAAACTAACATTAATGAAAACCCTAATTGAACCATAACCCTAACCTAATACTAGCCCTTTTAATTGAGACCCTAGCACAACCCCAGGCTCTATCATAGAGCCTTAATCTTTACCCCCAGCCCTAATCCTAATTGAATCATATACCTAATAATTTTAATTAAAATTAACCCTATTTGAACCCTTAAACTAAATTGAACTCATGTTTAGGGTTAGGGTTCAATTAAAGGTTAAGTTGAATTATGGTTATGATTAGGGTCCAAAATTCAAATAGAATTATGGTTGGAGTTTAATTAAGGTTTCTATTCACTTAGGGTTATGTTCAATTAGTATTCAATTTGGGTTAGGGATCAATTAGGGTTATAATTCAATAAGGGTTTAATTAAGGTTAGGGTTAAGGTTAGTCTTAAATTAGGGCTAGGATTGGAGTTAGGGTTCAATTAAGGTAAGGGTTATTGTATATTTTAGGGTTAGGGTTCAATTAGAGTTCTCTAGGGTTTTGATACAATTAGGATTAGGTTTCAACAATACCTAGGGTTACGATTATAGTTCAATTAGTGTTAGAGTTAGGGTTATAATACGAGTTCAATCAGGTTAGGGTCAAGGTTTGATTAGTGTTAGAGTTAGGGTTGCAATAATAAAATTTTCCATAATGATATGGAAAAGCATTCAATTGGATTCATATACAAATGCACAAATAAGAATTAGTAATTAAGAATTCTCTAGAACTAAAGTTATAAAAACAAATACAATCTTTAGCTTAATCATTTGTTCTTTGTTAGGGTTGGGATAAGAATTTAACAGGGCCAACCGAGACTTAGGAAATAAAACCCTGCGGAGGAAATAAAGTATTAAAATCAAAGTTGGGTTTTAATTTTAATCCAGTGACGTAAGCCTAAGCCATTAACTCCAATGGTCATGTCGTCGACGGCTTAGCCAAAGCCTTTCATTAAATACTAACCGTACAATGTGTAGGTTTTCCAGATTCAAAGATATGGGAGAAGATCTTGATCGTACCCCACCAACTCATAGACCTAAGGTGTCACCCTGTTATTTGGCACGAGATCAGCAAAAGGAAGATGTGTGTCTTGTATGGAATGTGGGGCCCAATCTCCAGTATTGAGCTCATAACCCGTGGTTTTAGATCGACAACCAAGATCAAAAGCTAATGTAAATCTTTGTTGTTCCCTGCTAACTTGCAGGAGGAAGATGAAGGTTGGTTAAAAACCACGAGGTCAACGAGATTGCGATGCGTAGCTCCAGTTGTTCAGTTTGCAAAGTGCATAGGACCTGCCAACATGGTAGTTGGTTTCCGAGATGGATTAATGTTATTGGTCATGAGGAAGGTGAACGATTCTTCATTGGATGTCAAACCGAGTTAGCCCGAGATAAACCATTTGATCTGCCAACTCTTCAGGAGATTAGCAGGCAATATTCAAAGTTGTAAAATGGCACATGGTGGTCATTTTATCATACAACTGGTGAAGCATTAATGAATTATTCCTTGCTTGTGTAGTCACGTCGATCTCAATCTATGTGAAGATGTTGTTGGCAATCATGAAGGGTGATCTTTGGATTCTCATGCAGCTCTAGTTAAATGGTGTCAGTACATACGCTGCCAAATTTCCATGTTTACACATGCATTTTTACTAAGCATTGATGAAGGTTGCCATTACCTTGCACAATAAATACAAGAGGAATTAATTGCTAATAGTGTCATTCTTGTAGCAGTTAGATTTGAGCACTTTGTGGGCTGATTCTAATCAAGTTTGAGTGCTTGTCTAAGAAGATAAAATGAGCAAGTCAGTAAGGAGGTCTATTCATTTGAGCTCACAAAAGCTTAGTCCTGCTATTCAAAAAGGTGCTTTGGTTGACAAGCCCATGCTTGTGCCCACTAGATGCAGTAGAAGGTTGCAATTCCAGGATGTTGCTGCTCAACTGGTAGATGACAAAGGCAAGCAGTCGGTGTGCTCTATTACTAGTGTCAGTAGGAAAATAAGGTATGGGCATGGCTCCTCTGGATGCCAACACTCGCCCATTGACCTTACGAGCAACACTTCTGATGATGTAACCGAGACTGACTCAGACTACTATTGGTATTTAAGTCGCTTCAATCAAGGTCTTCCCTCTGATGAGGAAATGATATGTGTGGGCACATCGACTGTTAAAACCCCAAGCAGACGGACTAGAACCATATTGGGAAAGGACAAGAAAGAAGAGGAGGCTGAGGGTCTACCGTATTGGGCAACAACTAGAAGCGGGCGTGTATATTGGGGTCTGAGTGTTGGTAAGGGTAGGGTGGCGGGTAAATAAGAAGTTGCTGTGGTGTTCCTTTGTGGCAATTTGGTTGCCTATTTTTTTGCGTGGCCTAGCGACAAGGTTATTTTGATGACAATTTGTGTTCCCTATTCTTTTACCTTTCCCCAGTTCATGCGCCACTATGTTTTGCAGATTCAATGTGTGGGAAGTTTTGAAATGAAAGTCAAATGCAATGGAGATTTTGTTCAAATGAAAATTTGTGGTGAAATTACATTTGAGCCCGAAGCTTGTTGCTCTCTTGTCATATAAAAGGGAATTCAAGGCTCATTTGTAGGGAGAGAACTGATGAAAGCTCTAGCTAGGTTTTGAGTTGAATATATGGGTAGAAAGATAGTTTTGAGTTGAATATATGGGTAGAAAGATATTTTTCCTCTGATGAGGAAGTGATATCTGTGGTGCCATTAGCTGTTAAAACCCCAAGCGGATGGAATAGAATAGATAGACTATTTTGAGTTTTGGATGAATATATGAAAATTATCTTAAATTGTATGCAGATATGACTTATAAGCATGAATAAACGTATAATTCTAATATATTTTCTCTCCTTATGTGGATTTGAGTGAATTTTGAATGAAATGTTAATGATGTTGTCATTCTTCTTTTGAGAATTTGTTCAATTGTGTGTCTATGTTTTGGGTAGAATTCAATTTTAAAATTTTGAGGTTTCATATTTATGTGTGAGATTGATCTAATATTCCAGAAAATGAATGTTAAAATATCATGAAAAAATGGGCATAGAATGAATGTAGAAGTAAAATTATATTTGCATATATTCATAAAATAAGATCTAATAAACAAAAAATATATGCAATTAAAAATAAAGGAAAAATAATTCAACCCAAATTTAGATAAGAGAGATAATTAGATTATATGATAACTTTAAGACTAGGGTTAGGGTTTGATTAGGATTAGAGTTCGCTTAGGGTTATGATTAGAGTTATGAATCTACAATTAGGGTTCAATTAATGTTCACTTATGGTTTCTTTCTTGGGAGAGGGGAAAGAGAGAGAGAGATAAGTAGAGAAAGACAAATAGAGATGGAGAGGGAGATAGAAATAGGGGGATATAGAGAGAGAGAAAGAGAGAGGGAGAGATAGATAAATGGGAAGAGAAAGACATAGATATAGAGATATATGGGAAGATAAATGGACAAATAGGTTGAGATATTCAGATAGATAGGGGTATAGGGAGGGAGCAATAGATCAGGGAGAGATGGCGAGAGATAGAGAGAGGGAGGGAGAAAGGGAGAGAGATATGTAGAGGAGGGAGAGATAGAAGATGGGGAAGAGGGAGATATATGTAGAGAGGGGGAGAGAGGGAGAGCAAGAGGGGGAGGCTAATTTTTTAGTTTAAATTCTATAAAATATTCAATAAATAATAATATAAATATTATAAGAATTATATAATTTGTATTTTAAATTACACACTATTTTATTTTTTGAAAAATATGTAATATTTTAACCATTTTCCTATATATATTTAGTATTAAGATTTTTACATCTTTTAACAATTCAATATATAATACAAATAAAATATAGTTAATAATTTAATTAACTAGCATACCTATATTAATTAATAATATATGTAAAACACGCCGAGAGTTATCTTTGTCAAGATGCCTATTGACTTGAAAAATGCTTACATTTTCATGAATATGAATTTGGAAAGAAATCAATTTGATTTCATTATTGTTTGTGTCATTTTTATCTGTTCCCCATATATAAGGGTACACATTGAAATTTGAAATCATACCAACTTGTCTATAACAACAATCAACCAAGAACAATAAATTTAAAAGCAGAAATGTTCATCAATCATTAGATTTAGTATTGATAGCATCAAAGAAGTATATCATGAAAAAATGGCATTAACTAACTTAGATGTATCCACTATTTTTTTTTTTCAAATGTTTGAATACATTGTTAACATTATATACATTCAAGCATTTGAATTTTATGAAACCTATAGCTTGCAATTGAGTCTAATAAAGTTTTTCTCTCAGATGATCATTAAACTTTGTTATTTTTATGTTGTGCATTTTGGTACTTTGTTCCATTATATAAGTCTCTTTTTTCACTTGAGTTTAAATGTATCTGTTGAAAAGGACCTTTTGTATAATGTGTGAAAGAAACTTAACATCATCTTGTTTTTCATGCTTCAAATGTTCAATTATTTTGTTGTTACACCCATAATTTCTTCTGCCACTTCTTCAAAAGTTGTAATCCAAGTGAATGAAGTATGGTCTTGCACTTTGAATTGAAGTATATATTTATAATCACATTCAGGGAAATTTTTATCACATCTTCCACAATACCACTGACCATTT